>PNEQ01079328.1:0-20038 GCA_003012365.1 Medauroidea extradentata
TTCTTTCCATCACGCAATAAGCATAAATGTTTCAAGTAACGATGACACAAAACGTAAATTTTTACCATCCAAAAACTCACAAAAGCTAATTCCCGCTCATGTAAACAAACAATTTTGCACACTGGTCCGCATGGAGCGCTGTTATCAGTTTTCGCCAGAAAAACGCCTCCGTGTCCGGTATTATCCTCTACTGTATTTGGTTAGAGACAGGCCGGCCGGCCTGGCACAGGCGGCGCCATCGCCGAGCGGTTTTCAAACTGTCACTGCCGCAATTTTTAACGGATTTTTGCTATTTTTGTTTTATTTTTAATATTGTGACTTACCAAGTAATAACTCCAACTCTACAATTCATATATTAATGCCGTGAATTAGATACAGTATATTTTATTCATTGTCAACATAATTCCTTACAATTTTTTTTTGTCATATAATTTTGTTATTTTTTTAGGGTTCCTGAGATTGTATTCGTAGAATCGCTACCTTCGTTAAATCCAGGGTTCGTAAAATCGGGGGTCTAGTGTACTTAGAATAATTTTTCCAGGCAAAATATAATTTGTAATTGTGAAAATTATTTTGCCACACCTAATAGCTCACATATTGCCAGCAGTGTCCTGACATTATTACTTCCGAATGTATGTCTCTGCAACAAGTTGACGTTTCAGGATGAATATTTGTCATAACATATCTACTAATTATGTACCTTTCACAACTACCTCTGTTGTATTATAAATCCATTAAGAACTAAGAGAGGCTGACCATACTATGTACATACATTTAAGTTCATTAGTCGTATAATCCATGTTTAACGAACACTTATCAGTAAGCTCGAACGGCAAGAATGGTTTCAGGAAAACATATGAACACTTGAAATCTTAACACACGCGTTTTAATTAATTAATATGTGAAGCCTACATACACAAACTTCATTCACATATTTTCCAAATTTACAAATACATGTACAAATTGCATCCACATAAAATGGTAAGTACAGACAACGCTGTATACAAAATACAGAATAGTCGCTATTTTGTGCTCGGAAGCTTATACTGATATCTTTCATTTCTTTGTGGCTTTCGGGCTATCAGCCTCGTTAGGTGGATCTCGGACTCTTATGCCTCTGGGTATGCGAGGGTCAGCTAACTCTGGTAACATGCACTACATGAAGAATTGCTTCAACTTAGGAAGCATGACATTCTGCCATAAAAGTTTGTCCTTTTTAATAACAGTCATTTTAATGGCATTGTCGATTATTATCTAAAATATACATTGGGACAAACACTCATAGAATTTGTGCATGTGCCATTCCTATGAAAACAATAATTTATCAACTCTAAAAATGTTAAAAGTGATAATAAACACCTTTACTCATGCAAATTCATACGCTTTCAGGCATGTTTGTGTAAAACAGATGTTTTCTCCCATGATTCACTGTGTAGATGTTCCGGGCCAGGGGTCCATTTCGACGGAGTCTGTTTTTCCCTCGCAAAATCATGATTTTATTTTAAAGGTATATAAAATCCTCCAGTTACACATAAAGAAATACAGAAATGATCACCGCATGAGTCTCAACATGTATATACTACATATTAAAAACCAGAATGTAAGTGGAAAACTGAAGTTGCTTTAAGTTTAAAAAAAAAGTACACAGATTTGTAGTGGACAGAGGACTCGCCTTTCATCTAGGCAACACTAACCCGATGGAATCAACACAATTTTTGCTGTGTTTTACTCTTGGTCATTAGGTTTTTTCCCGGAGTACTGTAGTTACGCACACCCCCACTAAATCTTGTCATTACTTAATATTCATTTAAATTAATCCTTATCCGCGTTTAGTAAAAACTCGTTCGATTTGTTATTTAAATGAAACCAATAATTTACTTTCTTAGTCTCCTGATGAACTTCTTGAGTGATTTCCTCAGACGCGACTGGTGTTACCTCTTTGATTTCTTCGGAACCACAGTCATTTTGTCGTGATAATCGTTGAGCAGCATAAGATATCTTCATAGCCTTTGAAAGTTTGTTCCTTTTAGTTTTAATAAAATGTCTGCCATTCTTTAATTTCTGTGGTGCCATCGCACAAAAACTTGTATTATTTCTTGTAAAATTACATTTTACGTTGTACTTAACACAATGGCAAAGTTTTGCACTAAAACAGTGAACATAGTATTACCTAACAATCACGACCGACCACTGACAACAACACAGCACTGATTCACAGAGCACCTCATTTGAGGGCAGAAACGACCACGGCAAGGTTAGGCAGGTAGAAATACCCATCGCGAGTGTAGATGATGTTTGGCAACCCTGATATAACGAGCTCGCTCTTCCAGCTGGATTCCCAGAAGAGGCAGGCCACACCTGCCAGACACTCCCAGACTTCCTGCCGCCACCTGCGTGGCAGGTTGGATTCGAGATATTCTGGAATTCCAGGCACAGAGAAAACATACACGCTTCTTGTAATAGCTTTTCGGTTTAAATACTATGAAAAGTGCAATTTTTATAACTTATTTTGAAAGTCCATGGATGAAACTACTTCGTGATTGTACTCGTTTTATATTTTCATGATTTATTTATGCTTTTACGTGCATACGAAAAAGACCATACTTAGCATAATGCACATTTAATACAAAAATTTTTTCAAAAATTTTAAATACTTTTAATCCATAGCTTACATAGTGTATTATTGTTCTCATAAATTACCAATATGTCTCTTCTGGTTCTCCAGAAACCTATGGCACAAAATGTCGAAAATCGTAACTTTGAGAACCTATAATGCTGAAACTAGAAGTTTTAGAAGTTATCTTTTAGGCACAAAAGCTAGTCTATAGGATACCTATATGTAGGGATAATAATTAGCTATAAAATTTTTCTGGTCCAACAACCTTAAGAGGCGGGCACAACTGTGCCTGCAAGATTTGGGCTTTTTATAATTAGAGTACAAGTTCAGTATATATAACTTAATATCTTTTGTGAATTTTATTTGAAAAGAAAAGAAAGCCAAATATTTAATATTACAGTGAATATTAAATAATCATTTTGCTCAAACAAACACAAATTTCAGAGTTCCCATTTAATATGTTTTCCTCTGGTGTATATTGTTTATTATGGCGAGAGAGTCTATTTTAGTAATCTAATAATTATTTTTCTTTGCCCGTTGCGTATGGTAGCCCAGCCTTCATTTATCGTGCATTGCTTCCACTTTGTTTTTGTATATTTACAACAGCTTCCTCTAGTTTTTGTGTATTTGTCAATGTACCACCTTCTGTTCTCTTCTACGTTTTTATTGGTGGGCATTTTGTGATGTTTATCTGCCAGGGACTGTTGTTTATTATTTGCAACTTTAAATTAAAATAATTCATTAACCTACCATACACATACCGCGCACAAACAAAACCTGTAAAAAAATTTCCCTGACTTTTCCAGGTCAGCTGCTCTTATTTCCCTGGCCAACAGAATATCAATAAAATTATCCAGGTTGCATGATTGTGACAATTTTATTATCGGTAAATATTAAGAATCACTACTCGTCATATACCGGCCAAACTATTGATTTTAGACATACAGTTCATTGATGAAAAATAACTTTAGGGATGTTATACGTAGTCCTCCGTAAAAAAAAAACTTTTTTTGTTAGGCTACTTTAGGTTAGGTTAAGTTAGGTTGTTAGGTTAGGTTAAGTTAGGTTGTTAGGTTAGGTAACATAACAAATTTTTTATGTAGGACTAATGTCACTAAAAACCCTACGTAAAATATTTTGTAAGGTTAGTATAGGTTAAGTAAACTAACCTGACCTAATTAAATGTTTGTAATCTAACTTAACATAAACTAACCTAACATAACCCTACCTTATCTTAACCTAACAAAAAATTACAGAGGCCTGTTTATAATGTTTCTAGAAACATTTCATCAGTAAACTATATGTCTAAAATCCATTGTTTAGCGGTACACGATGAGTACTGATAATATTTACCTTTTTTTTCATGAAGCTGAACCCTACTTACCAACATAACTTCACCTTGCAGAAATTGTATCATATCTTCATTATTTACAAAGCAACAACACCCTGGGAATATTCAAATAAAACAATTTTCAATTATATCAATCCACTGTCCACTTTTAAAATGCTGTGGTTGTGAAGTTATGGAAAGAAAAGCTCTCGATACCAGAATTACAAGCATTTACCATATATACTCGTGTATAGTGCGCACCACAATTTTTGCAACAAGTTACAGGGAAAACAATTTTTAGTGCCTCGCTAGTATGTAAAAAAAAACACGGGAGGATGAGCCGAGTGAGTGATGAAACAGCACGAGGGACGCTATGATGGAGGGGTCAAGGAAGGAAGGAGGAAGGAAGGACACGTAGCTGGCAACATATAAAAGAGAAAGGAAAGATAACATTCACACTGGTTAAGAGTGTGACGGCAGAGGGGGTGGTGGCGAGCCAGGAGGGGTGGGGTGGTTTGTCTCTCTGCCAAGGTCGCTTGCTGTCTGCTAGCCCTCGCCTCGCACGTATGCCTTGCTCTGCTGTGCCATCTGCTTCCAGCATGTCCCTCCCTCTTCCACTAAGCCATTGAGATACCATCACCTCTAAGATAACATGCCGTGACAGCAACAAGCTTGCCTTTTTTTATCTCTCCTGGTGTGTTTGAGGGGGTGGGAGAAGCAAAAAAAAAAGTATGACACTCTTTTTTTTTCCTTCCTTTCCAATGAAAAGATAGTTGGTCAAAATATCTTTCCCGGGTGGGGGATGGGGAAGGAGGAAAAAGGAGAACAATGAAGCCTTTTATTTTTCTTTTTTCTCCATGGATCGATAGCTTATTATGAGATGTCAAAATTAACTTTTAAGGGCTTTAGCAGCGAAGGTTATCACAGAGCATGGCAGGAGGGGAAAAGGGGAGAAAAATAAAAGGAAAAGGAGTAATGATGGAGGAACCTGGCCGCGAGAACGTTCTCTCTCTGCCTCCCATAATTGACGCCCATCGGTTTACGACTGTACCTTTGGCTTCTTACTCCCCCCCCCCTCTCCGTCTAGACCTACCCCGGCCTTTTTTTGTTCCTCTGCATCCTACTCTTGACACCCGTCAATTTACAGCTTTAACTTCGCCTTCTCATCCCCCCTCCCCACCTTCCCAACTCAACAGACCACTGACCTTTCTTTCACATATTTTTTTTCTATTTTCCATGTATAGTATGCACCCCTGAATTTTTATCAGTTGTTTTGGAATAAAAATGCATGCTATACACGAGTAAATACAGTAATTACTGGCCTAGAAACAGAGGTGTAACACCTGATCACCACACAATAACTCTTGGAATCCCAAAAACATACTGTAGGCCTAATGTGCACCTGTTGTACTTGCGAAACTTTGTTCCATGAATTGTCGAAACAAACATCTTTTTTCCCCTCTAGCATTTAACTCATTTAATCCATGAAAATCGACGAATGACCAAATGTGACGCAAAAACCTATCTTACCTCCTTGTAATTGAAGTTTCTTTGCTACGACACTAATCTGGAAACATTGTTGTTGTATGTTGTATAGATTTGAAAAAAGCACCTAGGCCTACCTTCACAGAGTTTAAATACCCTTCAATGTTGCTCATAACGAAATGCTGATCCACATTGCTTAAAAAAAATTAAGGGTTATCACCAGGAACTTAGCGATTCATTTAATAGTGGTAGGATCGGTTAACCAATACAGTAGTCTGTTTCTTCCTGTCATGACTATTTTTCCTAAATCAGTTAAGTTGTGGAAATAACACTCACTTCCAGATATTTTTAATGCACTTAATTTCATAAACACACACGAGATCATGTTATGCTGTAACTTTTTTAACACACCTTTGTCACTGCACGAACCAAAAAGTTCAGGCGTATTCCTTCATTACGCGGTATGGTAGTTAAATGCAATTTAAATGTAAATCCACAGACTTCAGACTTGTCCAGTAGATATTAATACTCACACAAACTATAGAAAAAATTCATGCCACGCCAAGTAAACAATAAACAACAGACTACGATTAAACGGATCAGCAATCAGCATGCCGCAAGGTAAGAACAAAAGAGAACTGTGGATCCCATGTTGTGAAGTGACTGGCCATGCTAAAGATAATTATATGTATACATTTTTTATAAACACATTTATTTAAATTCTTCAATTTTCTTTGCGAGAATCAAGGTTCCTGGTGGCATGCAAGTAGGCACTAAATAGCCTCAAGGGTGATAAGGCAGGTAGAACCCAGTAACCCATGTAGTTTTAAGTAGTGATTTTTTTTTACAGCCCTCAAGGGTTTTTACCACCACTGCCACCGCCACCGCCACCGCCACCACCACCACCACCACCACCACCACCACCACCACCACTACTATTGCTGTTGCCCGGCTTGCCAGTAGAACTGATACTGTGTGGTCCTATGTTTGTGTAGAATTTCACTGCAACATTAATTCAAGCAATTAATGACTTGTGATAATTTTTTTTTGTTTGTTGTTTGTAGTCTGTTGCTGTTCTTTGTGTGGTAACAGTCTTTTGTTTTCCTCTTTCTGTTAAAATGTTTTATTACCACAGAGTATTCTCAGATAATATTGTAACAGAATAATTTAAATTTCATTTTACCATACTAATTAAATTGTTTAAATAATTTAGTTTTAAAGCAGAATATGTAAGCGCACAAAAGTTCCCAGAAGTGATAGTGGGGGGTAAGGGGTGCTGGCTGGTGCGCTGCGGTCACGTCAGCCATTGCTCACTCCATTTGTTGCTCGTCCTTTGAAGTGCCATTTCGAGGCAAGGGCACCCACGTGGTAGAGTGGGTCAGGTCCGACGGGGATAACTTCGTAACATAGCGAGACGACATTAAAGAGGAATGTGAACTGCTAAAAGGATTAATAATCACGGTTTAGTGTTTCTTTTTGGTTGTTTCGGGCCAACACCACAATTTTCCTGGCCACATGGTCGTGATAAATCGCCACTGAAGGGAACTATTTGCCAGCCTAAGTAAATTTTGTTTGAATTGCTGATCGCTTTAAAAATGAAGTAATAAAAGAAGAAAGTTTTTGCGAACATTTTGTGTGTTTTTTTTTTTTTGTCATGGATGGCGGCCAAACTCAATCAGCCCGAGTTTAAAAGTCTCAGTTCTAGCGCTGACAAGTACAGCTAGCGGGATGAAACTCTATATATATATATATATATATATATATATTATTATTATTCATTTGGAGTAGTATAAACAGTACCACCACATAAACTGGCGCCCAACGTGGGGCCTTGCGGGAAAATAAGTACCGTAGGACGCTGAAATTATGAGAAACGAGATGAGCGCGTCGACAAAGGAACACGAGAGAGCGAGCGCAGAGCCGATGGCAACCGAACACAGCCGAACACCAGCCATGCAGTGCCAGTCGCTGCAAAGTGTAGCGTCATCCCAGCAGTCAGAATGACTCCACCATCGACGCCGAGATTACCAACTAGATTTTCAAGTCGGCCACCAGCACCCTGCCGACCAACGCCACCCGCCTACCAGGCTGAAGGTAGCGCGTGAGAAAGCGACAGGTAAGCCGGGCACCGGTAACGAGCGACAAAGGGATGCATAATTCTATTTAGTATATAATTTAGGTGACTATGTGTTGTTTGTATCCGCAAGTGTGGTGTGTACCGTGAAATATTTTCTGTAATGTTTAGTAAAGGTTAATGCCCTGTGGGTGCACGCCTATGTGCATACACGTGTGTTAGCAAGTATGCCCGAGCGAGTACTAGAAGGGGAAGGAAACAATTGCGTGCTACAAGCATTATGATTTTAGTGTTTAGTCATCACAGATGGGGTTAGATTGCTCCTTTTTGTTTCCCTTTCGTTTCTTTTGTCGAGTTGCTACGAGTGCACGTCACGTGCATATGAGGGATGTGCGCAAGACGCAAAATTTATTGATAGCTTTACGTACGTCTATTACACAGGCAGTTATTTTTTCTCCTTGCATGCAATGGCATTAAGGATAGGCCCTAAAAAGTATTGTTTTGATCGTGTGTACACACGCCGGCTACCACGTGATTCTCATTATGGATGATCAGGGAGGGATTTGTGTGCTTGCTGCTACACAAATACACACTGACACAGGAAATGAGCACATGAATACTGACGAAAACTTTCGGTCGCCAGATAGGTTAAATAGTCGGATTAACTCTAACGAAAGCATGGATTTGGAGTCTGTGCTGCAATTGACCCCGGCAACCTTGAATTTGTAGGCCATGTTACAAATACTTCGAGCGGAGAACCGCGAGTTGATAGCAGAGATGAAAAAAGAAATGCGTGAAAGGCGTGAGCGGGACAGAGAGGAGATGCGAGGCATGATAAGAGAAGTTAAAGAAGAGATAAGGATTGAGGTGAGAGGATAATGCGCCGTGGAAATAGCCAGGTTCCGAGATGAGTGGGATCGGGAGCGTGAAATGATTAAAAGTGCACAAATGACCTTACGGGAAAATGTAAACAAAGCAGTTGGTCAAGTGTTTGAGATAAACAACCGGGTTGCAGCAGTGAGTACTGAAGTGGAAAATGCAAGGGGTATGTGTGATAGGATCGAGAATCGTAATATCACACTTGAGGGTGCCTTGGTTGAAAGTCGGGGTGAATTGTCGTGTCAAGTGATTAGGTTCGGTAATCTCCAATCCCAAGTAGCTACCAAAGTACAAGAGAGTGAAAGACAGGTAAGAAGTGAGTGCGTCTGCGCACAAGAGCAACTTCAAACAGCTGTGAATGACCTTAGCAGCAAAGTGAGTGAATGTGAGCGGCAAATAAGAGAGGTAACGAACAGGCATGTGCGCTGTGATAACTTTGACAGCGGAGGCAGTAATGCACGCTTGTTGCGTTTGGGACAATCATACCGCGAATGCGATATCCCTAGGTTCCGTGCGGAAAAGTAGGAACACCCGAAAAAACACCTAGAAAGGCTTGACGAGTTATTTCAATTACATGACTGCGGTGAGGGGGAGAGACTCATCATTGCAAAGAAATCTGTCGAGGGTCAGTGTGATACTTGGTTCACATTACGCGAGTGTAGCATAACTTGCTACTCAGAGTTTGAACGTGAGTTCCTTAATGAGTACTGGGATGCGCACATACAGGATACTGACCGTGCCGACTTGTATCGAGGGACGTGTCACGTAGGAGAGCTGGAGAGTCACCTCAGTCGTGTAGCTGAACGCTCCAAGTTTTACGACCACCCCCTTGAAGAGGCCGATGTGGTGATGTTGGTTTACTCTCAGACCCCTCTCGCAGTACAACAGATATTGATTGGGAAGGAGGTAAGTACCATCGAGCAGCTGAGAAAGGTGTTGCGAGAGATAGATAGGATAGGGGAAGTAGAGCATGAGGGATGTAGCAGTGAGATGATTCGAGATCAGAGGGGAGGTGACACGCGTGGACCCCATGGAAATTACCGCCCGCACCAGGTGCCACAAGGTGATGTAGCAGGGGGCTGATATCAGCGTCATGGCGAAAAGGAATACGAGAGAAACCAGCCAGACGAGCCTGGGGGGTCGCTGAAGAACGGTAACTCAAGCGGGAGTGGGACAGGGAGAGAGCAAACACAGCGGAGTGTAAACACTGTTCAGACAACTCGTGATGATGCGCGTACAACATAAAGCGGCCAAGGTCGGTCCGACGGGCAACCGCTGCCGCGGAGTAAACAATCTCAGCAGGAAAATGGGGAGAGTCGTCCGACTTAGGTTGCCAGGCAGGAACGACTAACAAACTTGCCAAAAGCATGCACATGGCTGCCACTATTTTTACCGATGACAGAAATTTCTTACTGTCCGAGGAACAGCTTCCTGTTAATCATAGTGTCATTCCCGAGCTATCTTGTAAAATTGCTAATAGGGATGTTATCGTTCTTTTTGATACAGGTTCAGAAATTTCAGGAGTGTCCCAACAGTTCTATGATAACTTGTGTAAAGAGGGTCATAATTTTCCGACATTCCCTGTACCACAACTAACGATAATAGGTGCTACTAAGGGTAAAAGCAAGAAGGTGAACAGACAGGTGTTTTTGACTTTGGATATTAAGTTTATTCACTACCGTGCTGTTTTCCTTGTGATCGCACAGCCAACAAGAGATATAATTATCGGGATTGATTTTATGCAGCAATTTAATGTAGTCATCAATTTTGTTGAAGGTACCGTGAGATTTTTGTGCACCCATGTTGACCCGAACAGTAAATGTAAACAAACACGAGTCCCTTCATGTTCATCTTGTAGACGAGACAGATTTAAATGAGGCAGAGTGTGCGCTAGCATGGGTAGTCATGAATTTTGCTCGTGCTGTTCCCGAAGTGTCATGGGATGAAAGTTTCAACCGAGTAGTTGAAAATTGTGAGGTAGCAAAATTTGAAGAGAAAGAAGAATTAAGGGGACTGTTTAGTGATTTCAAGGATGTGTTTTCTAACGAACCAGGGTTGACAACACAATATATAGCACGCATTCCCGTGACAGACAGCACCCCGTTCAAACAGAGAACATACCCTATTCTGTGGACCTGAAGGGAGGAGGTGGATAGGCAGATCCAGGAAATGGAGAGTAAAGCCATCACAGAACGTTGTAATAGTCCTTATGTCAATCCGTTAGTGTGCGTGAGGAAGCGAGATGGAACCATCCGTGTGTGTCTGCACGCTAGGGGTCTTAATGAAAGAATTCAACCTGATAGGGAATCACCAGTGGAACTAGATATGTTATTTTCAGAATTTCAGGGGACCAAGTATATAAGCACTACCGATTTTGTGAAGGGGTTTTGGCAAGTGCCGCTTCATAGTGAAGATAGGAAATTTACTGCTTTCTTATACAAGGGTCGTAGCTACCAGTTTCGCGTCCTGCCGTTTGGCCTAACAAACAGCGTAGGCGAGTTTTGTAGGGCAGTAGATGCGTCATTAGGACCGGAGGTGACCTCGGTAGTTAAGGCCTATGTAGACAACTTGTTAATCGTTGGTGCAACCTTTGATAAACATATAGAGTACTTTCGCATACTACTTGAGAGATTAAGGCTGGTGAATTTAAAACTCAAACTTGATAAATCAGCATTTCTGAGAAGAGAAGCAAAATTTTTAGGATTTATCCTGGATCCAATAGGCATAAGGTCTGACCCTGAGAAGGTAGAGTTAATACAGAATTTTCCTGTACCGCGTAGCTTGTAAGAACTGAGGGGATTCCTAGGACTCTGTAAATTTTACAGGTGCTTTGCAGATCTGTTTTCTAAAATTGTGGCACCATTACTAAGTTTGTTAAAGAAGGGGGTAGCCTGGTTCTGGGATAGCGAGTGTCAGGATAGCTTTCAGGCGGCGAAAGCTTTATTCACCCAGCATTGCGTAGCTCACCATCCTGAGTTTGGCAGGGACTTTTATCTTAGCACGGATGCCTCGGGTCCGGTATTAAATTATTTCAGTACAATGAGGAATGAGAGGAAATGTTGATAGCCTTCATGAGTCGATCATTAACGGGGGCAGAGAGAGCATACACAGTAACGGAGTGTGAGTGCCTAGCTGTGGTGTGAGGCCTTAACAAATTTAGGAACATTGTGTTGGGACATAAAGTGATAGTGTTGTCAGACCACCATAGTTTGTCTTTCCTTAAGGCGTGCCGATTAATGGGGAGCAGGCTCACGCGCTGGTGTTTGGCTCTTCAGGAATTTGAAATGTAAATTAGTATGTAACAGGCCAGAGTAACCGAGATGCAGACCTTTTAAGCAGGATAGTTTTAGAACAGGATGGACCGGTGGTGGAGGAAAAACCGAGAATAGGACCAGTAATAGCTAAAATTAGTACAGATAGAACAGGACACTGCCTTAACTAGTAAATTTGATGACTTAGCCACAGGACAACGAGAAGATGAGATTTTGGGTAATATCATTTTGATCCTAGAGAGTGAGGATGGGAATTTTACCGACCCAAGTAGGGTTAAGTTGTTGAGTTGATATTGCATAAATAAGGAGATTTTATTCAGGAAAGCAGACCAGGAGACTGGTAGCTGGAGAGTTTGTGTGCCTAGGACATGGGTTAGGGCAATAACCTTGAATGTCCACAAAATTTCTGGACATTTTGGAGAGAAGAAGACCCTCTGGCTTATCCAGCAGAGATATCATTGGGGAAATATGGCCCGTATTGTCCGGCAGGTAGTTAGCTGTTGCGGGATGTGTCAGAAAGCGAAGTTCCCTAATAGAACTTGGGAAGGGCCGTGGCAGGCCATCATCCCGGAACACTCCCTGGACCTTTTGTCCGTGGACTTATATGGACCTTTACCGGTGTCGAGGGGAGGAGTCAAATATTTATTTGTAGTGTTAGATGTCTTCACTAAACATGTCCGATGTTATGCTATCAAGAAGGCTACTGCTGCTGTGTGTGTGAGGAGGTTGGTTGAAAAGCATTTCCCCCAGTTCGGTACACCGAAGCGTGTACTCAGTGACCACGATACACAGTTCACCGCGGATGTGTGGAAGTGGGAACTGTTGTGGTTAGACGTGGACGTAGTGTATTCCTCAATCAGGCACCCTCAATCGAATCCGGTGGAGCGAACGATGAGAGAGATAGGCCGCCTTTTAAGGACATATTGCCATGACAAACACAGTAGCTGGGCTGATGATGTTCCACTGATTAATGATTTTTTGAACCTTCACATACAAAGTAGTACAGGGTTTTCCCCAGCAAGTTTAGTACAGGGCAAAGTAGTACGTGACCCACTATCAGCCAGTCTAGAATTTCCAGCTGAAGAAGTACTGAGTCAGGAAGCAAAGTTGAAATTGGTCAAGGAAAAGTTGGAACGTGCAGCTAAGAACAGATCTAAGCTGCAGGGAGTGGCGCATAATAGCTTCAAGTTGGGAGATAAGGTTCTACTACGGGTAGCCGGATACAGTGATTTTCGCAGCAAGGAGACAAAAAAGCTGTTCCTCCTTTTCGATGGCCCGTTTGTTATATTGAAGAAGGCAGGTCCCAACTCATGGGAACTGGGAGACCCAACACAGGATAATAAGATAAAGGGTGTTTTCAATTTGTATCTTTTAAAACCCTTTAAAGCACCATAGGTTAAGATTTATTTTGTGATTCAGTATTGAATTCTGTGGCAAGTTCACACACGAGTATGCAGGCATGTGCATTGCATAATTTTTTTGTTAAGATTTTGTATCACATGTGTAATATTGTTTTGTTTATATGAGGGTGAATTTGTTAATGTGTAAGAGAAAGCAGGTTTTTTGTTTTTTTGTTAACTATTAGTGTGATTAGTGTTGACTGATGAGATTTGATTTATGTGGCCTGTAGTTGCGCAGGATCTGTTTATGCTTACAATTGCCATACACGTGTGAGTCAGACTGAGTCGAGCTATCGACTAAGAAAACTGACTGGTTTTGTTAAGAATGCAAGAGGGAGTCTGTACTGAACTTGATGATTTCAGTGGTAAAAAAAAAACCTTTTGTACATTTTAGTGTAAATTTAAGCAGTTGAGAGACACTGGTCATGAGATTAACAATGAACGTTGATGCAAAGAGTGATCTATGGTTCGGCAGCTTACCTGAACAAAGAACCACCTTGTTAATTTTCTTTGTGTCTCCACCAGTGTTGTTCAATTGTATTATAATGTATTGTTGTACTGTGTTATTGCTTTTGAGGGTATTTCTGTACAACAGTTCATAGACCCACACTTGCAGATGGTGCACATTAGCTGATTTGTTTGTTGATATTTTAGTTGTACACAGCACCAACTCCATAATACACTTGACTAGCCAAGTGGAAGTATTAGGGAACGATAATTGAAACTTTGGATGCAAGTAACATCCACCAATATGACTACCGTCTATAATTTTAGAATTTGCATAATTTCATTTTTTTTTTGTTGTTATTTTATGAATAGCTGATACGATGCCACTGAAGGTAACTATTTGCCAGCCAAAGTAAATTTTGTTTGAATTGCTGATCGCTTTAAAAATGAAGTAATAAATGAAGAAAGTTTTTGCAAATATCTTTTTTTTTTGTCATGGACGGCGGCAGAACCTAATCAGCCCGAGTTTAAAAGTCTCAGTTCTACCGCTGATAAGAACAGCTAGCTGGACAAAACTCTATATATATTTTTTTTACTATTCATTTGGAGTAGTATAAACAGTACCACCACAATGTTGCCAAGTCCGCACCTTCGCTTTATACTATGAGCTCTTGAGGGAAAAACACCACAGCTGTTTAAAACCCACTTTAATAACTAAAAATAAATTAACATTTACAGGATTTTCAAACAGTACACAAGAAGCACAATGGCAGAGTAATTTTTTACCACTGTGGAAACTTGAAAACATCACTACACGTTGATAGGGTAATCAATGGTCTGGCAACACTGGTGGTAACCAATGAAAATTCTGGTACACAATGCAAAAAAACTTATATTTGATACGAAAAACTGGTACCTCGCGTTAAATCCACTGTTCCACACAACTACAATATCGGTACGAAAAGATACATGGAACTTGAAAATTGGTATATGTACCAAGAAAATGGTATGTTGTGTTAATACCACCCGCGGAAATGTTTGTTTACTAAATTTTGAAATTCCAGGTTTTTTTAGAGAATTCCCTGACTTCTGGAGACATCTTAAATTCCCTGACTTTTCCTGGTTTTCCCAGTGGCTCGTCACCCTGAAAGTAACTAAAATGTCTAATAACATTTTTGCCAGTCCCCTGCCAGCTACATTTTAAAAGTACATGTACTTTATTTCTGGCCTTCAGCGCATTGGTAGAGTATTTTAAAAACATGAATCCTTTACATTTTTCTAGTACTATTTGATGTCTGAGGTTTCATTTTCACTGCATCTTTTTACAGAGATTTGTTGGTTACAAAGTCTACTGTTTAAAATGTTTAGTCTACAAATTGTGACTTTTTAAAACCAGGCACCATTTCTATCCCTGAATATGATATTCTGGTGCATATTACAAATATTGGCAGCACCAGCTGTCAAAATATGGAATTCTTATGTGGGAATGTATTATCATTTCGACTAATAACTTATAAACAGTCAATTAGCAGTTACAGTACCATTAAACCAAGCCACGAAGGTCAGTAAATTTACATAAGCATACTTTTAAAGGGTGACAGAAAAATTTACAAAAAAAAAATATTTTTTAATGTTTTCAAGCAACCTCGTACAACACTCTCCACGTCTCTCATTGTTTAACTTGTACTAAACCATCTGCAGAATAAAAACAACTGACTTAAATGGCATTTTATGGCTCTCTGTATTGAACTTCAGAGTAAGTTCAAACTGAAAGGAAATAAAGTACAATCTCAAACTCTTTTTTTTTTTTTTATAATTTTACACCTTGAAAAATTTTAAAAACCACGTTGTACTCTTATAAATAACAGTGGGACAACAACTCTACAGACAATCCACCCTAGCAAAAGTTAAAGTACATGGAGAGTGGCAAGAGGCAGCAAAGACAATAAGAAGTGTAATGATGGTACGTACGTAGACGATGGCGGCCAACTCATTGCGGGGTGCATTCCTCTTCCAGCCCTCCTTGGCCTCAACACCACGACGGTAAGAGAAACCATTGTCATATACAGTAAAGTGTGTGCCCAGCAGGTTGGAGCGCAACTTCCCTACGAAGGATTCCCCACCTCGAGACAAGTCTGTAGGGTCCGTGGAGATCAGGTAGTTGCTGGTCGCACTCTTCTTCCGTTTACGACCGGCCAGTAGGAACACCTGTGACAACACAACCTTGTGTCACTGTAGCTAATATAGTATGACATAAGTATGTGCTCAATAACTACGCTGAACATAAATTAAACATGGTATTAACCAATTTACTTCATTTATATTACCTTTGTTTTATACACACACACATATATGCACACAGGATGTCCCGTAAAAAGATTCCGAAAATTATAGAGGGTGTATTATGCATCTAAAGAAGACATATCGGTCCTATATACATAGGTCGTAAACGTAACATCTACCAAGTTAAGGTGTTAGTTTGTACGAGGAGCATATCTTGCACACTGAGTTATTTGGCACGTAACAAATGTGGACACAAAACGTTTGTGACCATGCCGCACATAATTTTTGCACGTGCATGAAGCACGAACCCAACACAAGAACAGTTGCCAGTATTCCACAGCATGCTACAGTACGTACATTGTTCTATCAGTCAGGTATGTTCTTCCAGTGTGGTGTACCCGTGGTGTTCAAATGGGGCATCCACTATAGTGACACCACTGTACAGTAATGTGTGTTCGTGTCCTTATCTTAAGGTTGCAACACCTACTGGAGGCCTACTGTTCAACACAGGAGACGGAGGGCATGGTCTTCTGCTACGGACAAGCACACGGCAGCAAGTGACGAGCACGTACAGTATATGCCGCCAAATATCCAGGATGCCGTACATCATCTATTAAGATGTTTAGTACCCTGTTCCAGCGCCTTTCCAGGACGGGGTCCTTTGCACCATGAACACGGGATCGTAGCAGACCTTGAACAACTCGCACACTGGATATGGAACAACGGGTATAAGATCATGTGGAGACCAACCCCGGAACGAGGGTCCGACAAATAGCTGCAGCTGAAGGTGCTGCAAAATCCGTTGTCTGGAGGGTCCTCATGAACAGATACTTTATCCCTACCATGTGTGGCGTGTCCAGGCTCTGCTGCCACATGATCAGGCCACCAGATTGCAGTTCTGCCAGTCGTTTCTCCACATGTGAGCATATTATCTGCATTTCACTGTGAAGGCGTTGTTCACGAATGGGGCAGGTTTCACAAGAGATGGTACCATCACTAAATTTCCATAATACACATGTATGGGCCGATGCATACCTGTATGCACTTGACGAGAGAAGACACCGGCACAGGTTTAGCATCAACGTTTGGGCAAGCATTTACGGAGACAGACTCCTAGGTCCCTACGCAACACATTGAACGGTGCTATGTATCTTAACTTCCTTCGGAACCAATTACAGTAGAACCCCGATTTAACTAAATGCCACGGGACCCGAAAATATTTACTCTAAATTGATGTTTCGTTAAATCCGACTCCATGTTTTTTCTAGAACCCCCACCCCCTTATACGGAAAAAGTTAAATCCTCGGGCATGTTTCATCGAAATTTAAGGTAATTTCAAAAACTTATGTTGGTTCAAAACAATAACAAAACACATTTACCATCAACAGGTAAGCCACGGCCATGAAAGAAAAAAAAAATAGGCAAAAAATCTTCAAAAACTTCCAGTGGAACGCTCGGTGAACGTGCGTGTGGTGAGTTAGGCCGCCTTTGCGTGCGCCATCAACACGTGAGAAGTAATGATTAACACCGCCGAGCCGGATATCTTTCCCTACCTCACCCGCCTGCTCCACCAACAAAATTCAGAAAATTCCCATGAAATGTGGTAAAAAAATAAAACTGCAATGAAAACTGGATTAAAAGTTTACGAAACAAAGGTGTAGTTAAATACGCTCGGCGGCCATTTTAACTTGTAGGCAGTCCCACTCATGATAGTCAACGTGCTAAAAATACTTTGCCCCTGAGCGTTTTTTTTTTTTTTTTTTTTTTTTTTTAAGCATCGGAGAAACAAATTATTTATGTTTACAGTAGTAAATTTGTCGTAAAAAATCTGCATAAATAATATTATGTACTTTTTTATAAACTTGCTTGTTTTGTAACAGGACGCGAGTGTAAATAATCATGCTGCACAGCACTGCATTCTATCAGTAATAGAATTAATCAATAGAGTATGCTGCACTTCAGCGCATTCTACCAAAGATGCAAAGCACTATTTGTGAATTATTTCCTGTGCTGTCCACCGCCGCTCTGCGGAGACTGGATACCTAGATGCTCGTTCACTCGCCAGCCGCTAGGGTGAGGATCGAAGCGCGCACTTGTTACGCAACACAGCGTCGCTCGCTCACGCCCGCGCATGCTAATCTCAAAGTTACTTTCACAGCCAAAGTTTTTAACGAATTTTAAGAAATTTTTTTTTTTTGTTTCTCGGCAGATGTTTTAATCTTGTGTATGGAGAAAAAAGTATATACTGCGGCCAGTGCTAATATTTTTAAAAGACTTACATTACTATTAATATTCCACTTTATCAAAGTTATTTAATACATATTATTGTTACTTTTTGAAGGTTCCTAAAAATCTTTTAGCTAAATCTCTGTTTTAGTTATTCCAGAGTTCCTTAAATTGGGGCTCTACTGTACCTTTGTTGCTGTAAGATGTCCCACTACAAGAACACCTGCACATGTGATTCATGCTTAATGGGGAATCACCCCATTTTTAGCTACGGGTACAGCGACAGCTAACAAGGGTCTTTCATGAGCGATGGATAAGTCGGGAAGGGTCATTACCTTGGCTTGCCCGTTCTGCTGATCTTAAACCTTTAGACTTTTGGTTGTGGGGACATGTTAAGCCCATGGTGTACACAGCCCCCATACACGATACGGATGCAATCCGGCAACATCCAGGGCTTTTCCAAACCTATACCCTCCGTAATCATTGGAACCTTTTTATGGGATATCCTGTACATAAATATTGCACCAGTGGTGCTAGGGACACTGCAGTGTCGGTAGTGCAGGGTGGCAAGTTTATGTACCTGCTTAACTTCTGTGACTCTATGTTGTATTTGTTGGCACGAGTAGGTGTTCTCTTTGCTCCATAGAATTCAATTCTGGTTCCCTTGATCCCGTTCTAACCAACACCCTATCCTCCTGGCGCATGCGCAGAGGCGAGCTCTGGCCTAGTGAATCGTTGTGGTGTGTGGCTACATACTCTGCACAGAGGCGAATCATCCAATGGACTTATGTGTGATCCACTCTAGAGTATTCTGGGAATATATCTCCCCATGAAGTACAGAGGCAGATCCATCATGGTATTAGTGTAGTAATTTTCCAAATGATTGTATCGGCACAACTTACAAAAATTCACAGTTTCAGCTAAATTTAGGATTTCCTGCGTATGTTTGTTTATTTCTGTAACTAATGCGTGAGCTAAAGTTACATATTATGTCGTCCCAGAAATCTTAGAAAGAGACTAAGAAAGACGAACAACGAAATACGAAAAAAGAGAAAACAAGCCAAGTTGGCTGTAGTCAACACACAGCTGAAGGCTATAAATACAGTCTAATTTTTTCCAGTTTTCACTTTTACTTCACCTGAAGACAGGAGCAGATGTCAGCTCCCGAAATGTCATGAAAAGTCGACATTTGGAAATCTACTGTGTTCTTCTGTTTCTTCATCGTTGTGTGTTGTCTGTGACGCCGTTGTTGTTATCCTGTCTTGTGTCCACTATTGTCTTCGTTCCAGTATTGTCTGTGTTGTTTTAATTGTGATGGCTCGAGTTTTACACATTAGTTTGTTTTGTACTTCGACTTTTATTTTTGGTTGTTTAGTATTATGTATTATTTTTTGTCCTTTATTTGTTGTTGACTAATTCCTAATGGGATCGTACATATTCTGTTATTTTGGTTTATGGACGTGTTGACTACAGCCAACTCGGCTTGTTTTTCTTTTTTCGTATTTGGTTGTTCGTCTTTCTTAGTCTCTTTCTAAGATTTCTGGGACGACATAATTTTGCAATGGCGTATGTCCACAATAATACAGCTTGTTAAGTAAAAAGTGACGAATTGTGTTAGGTCCAGTTCAAATATGTTCATCAAGGTGTTCCCCGCTTACGTCAAAGTAAAGTGAATGCAAATTCATCATAATCCCAGTCCAAGCAGGCTTACGGATTGCTTCCTTGTCGTTGGTATACTGCAGGAGGTTCGGGAAACTTCATTACTCAAGGAACATACACAAACAACTCAGAAATAATATAACTGAGTGCTGTGGGACCTCTTGCATTACGGCCATGCTCTTTACACTCCTGACTGCCATGTCTCTCTGTACACAGGTCTATTTTATGATGAGCAGCGATTTATTAACTCGTACAGCATCGCCTAATGTAGATGGAAAAATTACTACCTGATTCACAAACAGAAAGGGAGAAGGGAGAAACTTCTATTTGTCACTAAAGCCATAATTTCCAACTATTAATAAGATG
>PNEQ01079328.1:20138-51912 GCA_003012365.1 Medauroidea extradentata
ATATATATATATATATATATATATATATATATATATATATATATATATATATATATATATATATATATATATATATATATATATATATATATATATATATATATATATAGACACACACACATAAAGAAAGCCTTTTTGTTTCAAGAAACTATTTGGTCTATGTTGCTCACAACTCTGTTATCAAACTGCAGCTTCCTCTTTTACCAAGATATCCCATATTCCCACATTCAGTCATGTATGCGGTAAACTTGTTTCAACATTGAAAACAATAAACACAATTTTTACACACAAAGAAGGGATCAAATCTCCAAACGAAAGACAATCACCTTACTTACCACAGCGCAAGCCAATTATGGGATAAATAAGAATTAAAGATACATTGATTGTACATATTAACTTTAAGTATGTTTTTATTATGAATGCTTTTATGATATATATATATATACAGTGAACCCTCGATAACTCCGACTAAAAGGGGGGAGAAGCTGTCCGAGTAACGATTTGTCCATGTTATCAAAGGGCGTCCGGGGAGGAGGGGTAATCAGTCAATCACAAGAAACGTGAAGAAACCAGTACGCTATAAATTTCTACAAGCAAAATAAGTGGCAATATAAACTGCTTTGTACGTACTGGTATCAATTTACAGGAGGGGGTAGTGGGGAAATTATCACTGTAACGGGAGAACTATAAAAGAAAGAATGTCAAACAACCTAGGCCGGCAGATTCTTTATTATTTATTTTTTATGCTACTTCTGGCTGATCTTTTTTTATCTGTGCTATTCTCCGTTCACTCTAAGTTGAGTTCTGAAGTAAACAAATAACGTAATATCATTGCACTTCGCTAGCTTCTAATTGGCTCAATTTGTGCATCGCGCCGACGTACTATTTCCAACCGACAAAAGTTTGTACAGTCGGCATCATAGGAAACAACAACGCCGTATATATTAAAACAATATTGCGAGAAAATTTTGTACGTGTTATCGACATAGGGAAACAAAAATTACACAAAAACTTGATAAAAAATATTGACATCAAGTGTAATTACTGTATATTTCAAAATTTTATAGTAATTGTCAAGTCATGACTAACGATTGTATTCAAATATTTTCCGGTATTAATGTAACGAAAATTTGATACTACACGCAGAAAAAAAGTTGTCAACAAGATTAGTGATTAAACTTACTGTAAACTCCTCCTGGATTATTTTGTACTTCGTTTTGGAAAAATTACATTTTATAAATCACACAACAATCTGTCGATGATTCACGACACATATTGTTTTTTTATACATAAAAGATTGCTATGCGAGATTTTTATTCTTGCCTTATAAACATCACCACAGTTTGTTCAGTAATGAAGACATATATCCACGTTTCGAAAACCATGCAAGACATTTTCACTGTTCACGTCTAGCATCACATAACCTATTCTGCAAGCGACGTAAATATAAACCGATGTGAGGACGGAACAAACTAGAACAAGGAACTTTGGTTCGGACCACACGACCGTGGATCGGACGAACTGGAACGGAAAATTGACGAACAAAAGAAAACATTATCAGTAACCACAACATTGACGTGTTAGCATCCAAAAATACTTTGAAAAAATAAAACATTATATCTGATTGTGATATTTCTGACTTATTTTTACTGTGGTAGTTATTACTGAACTAAACTTTTGGTGTCTTCAGAATATCGTACGTCTCTAAATACTGGCAAGTGTACCAAGAAACTCGTACGTTTAGCAGTGTGTCAGTCGTTAAATAACTCGTGAACCAACTGTACGGACGTGTCGTCCGCTAACCATAATTAAAGTAATAAACATATAGCGTCGTAGATTGTGTTTGCAACGTCTGTATATTTTAGATATTTGTTAATAAAACTCTCCCATTAAGTGATGGAGTGGTAAATTTGTACACGACAGATAACAAAGATCTATTTCTTATGCAAGATCACAGTGCACTGCTGTCGGCAGCCAATAAACATGTTTGTTTATAATTTGCTTTGTTTATCCTAAAACTCAACTAAGAGTGAACGGAGTATAGAAGCTGGCACCAAGGCACCCTTCGACCACATAAAAGTTCTCACCCCCTTCTATCGTCTGGCAGACGACAGTCTGTGCGTGCGCGTGTGTAAGATAAGCTAGGGTGGTAGAGCACGAGCGAAAGTAGTCAAGGTCAACTGGTACAGTCTCAACAGCAATAAAAACACAGCACGTAACCACAAGCAACTAACGAGATGTTTACGTTAAAAATTGCTCAACATCAGCATGTCACAGTGTCTGCAGCCAGCTGCTAGTTTCCTACGAGAAATTGTTCTTTCCAGGGCCTCTTTGTTAGAATACGAGGCCAGGAGTAACGTAAATCTCAGTCTACCTTTCATCCTTTTTTTTTTGTTTAGTTGAAGTCACGGCCGTGGTTGAAGTGATAATGTTCGCTTGTACGCCTCCCTTCATACTATCTTACCTTGGCTGCGTCGTCATAGATCAGTGACGTCTTTGCACACTCTTTACACTTAAAATAAATTTCACAGATACCATCAACATTAACGGGAACTCAATAATATCCCATATTTTAACCATTTAACTTTTTCAAAAGCGAGGCCCTCTAGAATGTGCGACCCGGGGCAAAAGCCTCTTTCTGCCCCCTCCCCTTTTTTATAATTTATTAAGCCCTGTTTTTTTTTTTTTTTTTTTCGATATCGCGCTGGCCTCTAGCGTAGCGATGAGCAACTGCTTTTAAAGCTTAATACTGTTTTTAAATAAAACGTAATGGATTTAAATGAGGCAGACACAATTTTCTTATGATTTTAGACCAAAAAATAATTTAATTAAAATTAATTTTGTTTTTTGAAATTTTGTCCGAGTTATCCGAAGTCCGGGACATCGAGGTCCGAGTTATCGAGGGTTCACTGTATAATTTTTTATAAAAACTAACTCTCTGTAGGTGTATTAAAAACAAAAGATTTTATACTTCATTCAAAAAACATACCAATCTTTGGCAAAAAAAAAATGCCAATCAACCACACATATATTACACAGCATTGCCGTGAAGAAGCAAATTTATGAAACCGATACAATATTGTATGAAGACAACTTTAATGCATTAATAATGAAGGTCATTTTTGATAGAATTTATCTAACCGTTATACATATAACAAATTTTGGTATAAGGAAGTAACTAATAAATTGTAAAAATGGATGTTTGGACAAAACATCCATTTCATTGCACAGAATATTTTGCTATGTGCAGAAATTGTAAAAGGAGGTTTAATTGCAGTAAGATCACGTGCACAAATTAAATATTTCTATCTGTTTTCTTCACAAGATGAAAAAAAAAAAAAAAAAAAAAAACAATTATTTTACCAAAACTCTTTAGTATTCATTCAAAGGTTTTACGACCTCAAGATGTTGAGGCAAAGAAATATAAATCTTTGATTCAAATTAACAATTGAAAGCATCACAAACAATTACAAATATTAAGTTTAGGATCTCCACTTAAAGGCCAACTAAACAAATAAAACTATGAAGACACTATGCCATGTATTTTGCTCAGTAGAAGATGACAGTTTCCTTATTGATGTGTCTGGGAGTAAACAAGCATCACTCAAGGGCAGGTGACAGCGAAACACAGTTAAAACAACGCAGCAGCTAACACACCTTCTTGCCATAGTCCCTCTCGAGATGCAGGAAGTATGTAGGGTACAGACCCCGGTCCATGCCTTTCCTGTCGCGAGTTATACGACACTTGTAGTGAACTCGCTGGCTGCCCGGCTCCAGCACAAATGTCTCCAGGTTGCCTTCCACGTCACCTTCCTTCTCTCGCTCCTGTAATTGCCAAGACCAATATATAACCACATCAATACAGATGCTAGCAGGCTAGAGTTATATGACACATGTAGTGATCTCGCAGGCTGCCCGGCTCCAGCACAAATGTCTCCAGGTTGCCTTCCACGTCACCCTCCTTCCCTCGCTAATGTAATTGCCAAGACCACTACATAACCAACAATTACTAACACATCAATACAGATGCTAGCAGGCTAGAGTTCTTGCACACTATAACTTGGTGCAAGCACAGAGGATGTATTAATAAAAGTAAGTGCCACAAGTACACATTACATCAAAAAACCTCATGCTAAGAAAATACAAATGTAATAAAACAGATAAATAAACAGTATACAGTATTTTAATTATATACTTGCAACTGTGTATTAATTTATCCCTGTACCAGTTTCTTTACTAACATTGATACTTTAAATTATGTACTGTCAGTACATTTATTTGGCTGCATTTTTTTACTAAATTTATAATGTCGACATTTTAAGTTACTGTCATTTACAAAACACATAAAATACAACTCACCTTAAAAAGTACTATACATATACTGAGTTTGATGCAATTCTAAAAAAATGTTTCCTATAGTATCTTGTATGATCAAACAAAATGTTTAAGTTACCATTATTTAGAGAATATAAAAACAGCTTAAACCAAACACATTAACGTCAAGTCAGCTTACTAAGTAAAGTATTATATGTGTACCAAGTTGGATGAACTGCAGTCCTTGGGTTCCAATGTTTTTAGGGGCCGACACACAAAGTGAAACGGAGAGACGCATCCATCCACCCACCCACCAAAATATTGTTGCTGGCTAACAGACATTTTTTAAACTATCTTAAATTCCAACTAAAAATACAGTTGAAACAAATTTTGTTTTTGGAGGGAGGTGGGCATAGATATGAAGTTGGATTTAGCGAAACAACTATTTAAAGTAAACATTATTGGGCCCCGAGGAATTTAGTTAAATTGGGGTTCTACTGTATGAACTAAAATCATATTCCAGTACCACAATTTAATGTTAGGTGCATAGCCAGACATTTGCTGGTGGCACGTGATGATGATGATGTCCCAAACAACAGTTATGTAATGTTGGAACAAGTTTTACGTCTTGTGCCATCCACACCGAGCCAACAAACTGTCGCTGAAATGACTGTAGAGTCTGTGGTTGTACAGTTGCCACACTGAGCTCCTCCCACCTTAGAGCATCAGACTTGATTGCCAGTGCTGCCAGTCCCCAGATGTTTGCATGTGGGGATCATGTCGGAACAAAGTCTCAGCCCTTGGGTTTACTCGCAGAACTACTGCTTCCTTTGTACTTTATTCCCGGTGCTGCTCCATATCCACAGCATTCATCCTTATACATTCTGAAGAACTGAACAGTAAGTAGCACATCTGTCAACTCACCCATAGCTCCATTCCACCGCGAGAGACGTGGCTCAACGGTAACACATTATTCAGGAGTATACAGAATCAAATCCCCTTTCCGCCTATCATACTTATTAAAGACTGCACTGGCAGACAAAGTCCTTCCCAGTTGTCTTCTGTTGCCTAATTTTTGCTGTCTGTAATGAGTGCAGATTTGCTAAAATGTTAAACAGAAAAAATTAAATTTTCTCCATCTCACATCACCTGACAGGCCTATCAGAAAGTTAAAGCCACCACAATTGGCTAATAATACATTTACAGGTATGCAAATTAATGGTTTCAACAATAACAGCATATGTTATCATCACACGCAGCTAATTGTTTAGGTAGCTGCTGCATTGTACAGTCATACGACAGTAAATACCATCTAATAATACCAATCAAACTGCTGCACATGGGTTTTATTACTCATACATTTCCACAGTTTTCAACAGCCTGAGGTTGACAAGGATGAAGCATGCAGCAATATTCGTGGCCAGAGTTGACGGATATGCATATAGCATAGAAGCTCATGAAAACGACAGGGAAACTTGCCACATTTTACAAGCCTGTCAATTGAATTTTAGTTATCTATAACACACATTTTCAGCTAACAATTGACATCTGCGAAAGAGAGGCATGTATGAGGTGCAAATTGTAGCATTGCAGGACAAGGGGTTTTATTTTATTTGTTGAATTAATGTCTTATGTGATAGTAATTTTCTAATATTTTTAAATTTGTAAGATTATTTACAGTGGTCTTGGTTTCGGAAAGGGAGAGTAGAGACACAGTCATTGTCCTGAATGTTCTAGTTAGGATGTAATGTTTATAGTTATGGCCAGGTGGCCTTGGTAGGAGGCAATAGTTTTGTTTTCCTTTTGTGTTCTAGTTTTATCCGCGGGAGTTTTGGCGCCGTTTGTTTATTTAATTGGTAGTTGATAATTGTGCCCTAGAGGGTTCTAGATCATGGAACGAATGACGACGGTCACGCCACCGAGAACCAGCCAATGAGAGCACAGCGTGTGGCACCCCTTCGTCCTTCGTTCTGGAATGTTTGCCTCCGCCATGTTGCAGAATATGTTGTGACGCGATCCGGTGCGGAAGTGCGCGGGGCTGCGGCCCAAAACACTACAATATGTAGTGTTCTGTTTCATTTGGTTTTAATTGACGCTGTGTTTCTGCAATAACTTTCTGTGAATCGGATCTACCGTGCCAAGACTGTGATAATGTATTTCGTGCCGATGTAAACAGCAATATAATATAAATCAGAAATAGTGGAAAATAGTAAAGTATATTATTTCAGGACGAAACTTTTCTTTAAAATTCTGACGGTGACTGGAAATTCAAAATTTGGCCTACAGTGTGACATAACCTACAAAATTGTTACTAATAAATTCTGGAGTACATGACCACCGATCAAGCGATATGGTTCAGCATATAACCTTGCCGGTTTTGGCTGGGTTAATCCGAGTTAGTACACTGGTCTAGGAGGACTGGTGTGCTACATTTGTGATGAGTGGAGCTCAGGTACTTGTGCCAGAGCGAAACGTCACATTTTGCTGCCCAAGTGGGGCGAGCAGCTGGTTCCCAGGTATCAAGTCGACGCGGACGACGTGAGTGGGTGCCGAGGACGAGGCAGTCTGCTGGCCTATGGAAGAACCAACGACCCGGGAAAGAGGAACGTGACAACGAGGGAGCAACATGCCGTGAACAGCAAGTTAAACAAAGTATCTTATTAAGAACAGTGTCACAATTATTAAATGCAAGGGCCATATAGGAAAACATTTTTAGTGTAGCGAGAAATATTTATGAGATTGTGTTTGTAAGCATTGTTGTTCGGTGTAATGTTAGAATATAGCATTGTCAGTATGGCAGACGAAGAACAAGAACTTAGGGGTGTTCCCCAAAATAGTGCAGATAATTCAAAATTAGAATCAATGATGAGGGCTATCCTAGCAGAGGTGGGAAAAATAACAAATTCGCAGAGGAGTATCCAATTAGAAGTAAATGAACAGAGTAAGAAATTTGATAGGTTGCAAACAGAATTAAAACAACAGCTAACAAATGTCCAGGGTAGTATCCGATCAGGAGTAAAATGTGCTGAAGGATGTGAAAAATCACATGAATGGAAAATTAGAGGAAATTACACGAGATGTAACAGACAGGGTAAATGATGGAACAAGGGGGATAAAAAAACCAAACAAATAGTGATAGCGTGTGTCAAAAACCAGATAACAGAGTAGTAAACACTATTGAGGATGTAACAAATTCAGGTAAAAATATGACTTCATCAAGGGGAAGAATTCACCGAAGGAGACCTACATGCAGGAATTATGTAAGCAAGGGAGAGAAGTTTTTAATACTCCCAGTCTTTGTAAACAGCTGCTGGTAATAAAACTAGCTTGACTTCTAAAGTCGAGTACAGCTAGGCCTGCCTGCAGAATCCTTCACAACAATTGTCACAGTTGTCACCAGAACATATGATGCAGGTGCAGTACTTGTAAATGATGCTAAGGTAACTGGCCATTCTCATCAGTGGTCTGGTGCACTTGTGAGCTAGCATCTGTTTAATCAGAATCTTCGAAGTGAAACATGTGTCGCAGAACATAAATTTTACGTCACCTTGAAATGCATTCCTTCACCCTGTGATTGTCCTAAACAATTAAGGCGGAAGTTGCAATGCTTGGCCACCATGTCAAATTTCTCATGAGGTGACTTAGATGAGAACTGAAGACACTTTGGTAATTAATGATCCTCAACACATGTTACACACTTAGGCACGTTTTCACTAGTGTGGCCTACAAATGATTGTGTTGCCTGCGAATTAGTTGGTTTTCAGCTATTTACCTGTTGGTTAATCTTAACTGTCGGCATGGGACATTGATCCCCACTGATTCCCACATTCTTTGTCTCTCTTCCAAGGTTGGTGGCTGGATATGATCCGGAAGGGTAAGTTCCTATTCTTTCCTTATTGCCATGACCAACCTCCTCTTAAGAATAAAAAATAGCACTGAATCCCAAGTATGTACTGGCACTCACTACACCTTCAGAGTGCCAACATTCTCGTGGATAATTGACAACAGTAGCACCAGCGCAGAGGAATTGGCTATAACTTGGAGGTGCACAGACCAATGCTACCACATGACTAACTATTAATTGCCTGTTGTACAGCCATTCAAGAAGTTTCCACGCAACCTCAAAGTTCTCCTTTGTGAGAGATATTGACTGTATCATTGAGAATGGTTCCCCTGTCATTGCTGTTTTAAGATATGACAGCCACTCCACACCTGTCAGCTGTGGGTTCTTTGCCATTAGTGCCTAAAAGATATTAGAAATGTTTGCCATGTTTTGATTTTCCCACTGAAACTGGGTAATTTAATTGTGGGTCCTGTACCCGGAGAAGCCACTGTCTTATTCTCTGCCAGTGTGTTCGCAGTTGCCAACACCTTGTAAAAGGGTTTCTAATCCTTGGTTACGTTTGCCCTTGTCGAAATTAGTAATCTCATTTGCTCTTATAGCAAGGAAGAGATCATCCTTTTCAAAGCTGGATAAAAGTTATGGCAGGTCCCTGCAGGTGGCTGCAAACAGGAGTTGTTGTAATGGGTACGTAATAGCAGTACCTGCTAGCTCTCTGTAAGAGGTTCTCTGCCCGCCCTATCCTCAGTGTAGCAGCCTTGACTGCTGGCTGTACCATTTTTCAAGCCACCCGCAATGTCTCATCACTGACCACGAAAAGATCAGTTTCCCAAAATCTGTCAACATAATCTCTTCCTCCGACTGAGAAGACCCGTTGACTTGATCCGTTCTTGGTACATCATCCTCAAAGCCGCCAAAATAAGGTTACCCAAAGAAGCGGCAAACATAGAAGAAAACAAAAAATTCCACTGTGCAAGTACGTAGCAAACAACAAACAACCATTTTGTTTTTATTAATTCCACAAGCATAGACACGCTGATTATTACTACTCTTCTTGCTCTTATAACTTATCTCGTGACATATAGGTAATAGCTTGTGCAACAGCATTTGTAAAGATGATAATCCTGTGCGGTTATGTTGGACGCTAACCTCCACCAATCCCCTGACGTGCCAATCCTCAACACTTTCTTGCATTTCCAAATACCGGGAAACATAATTAATACTTCCATCGCAGCATTATCTGACCTCCTGAGTACCAAAATGTTTTGTTGTGAAGGTTGATACCTTTTAAAACATAAAGTTAAATGATTTTGTGTCCACAGGGCACAGCCCTACAGCACTTATCGCCATCACACACTGACTAACAAAAGAGAAATGAAAATAAGTTCAATGAAACTATGAACACAAAAAAAATTCCTGTCAACACTATTGCTATATACACCAGGTCACCCAACACTATCATTACTGTATCTCACATTGAGTTTATACCAACACATGTTGTACTTGTAATACATGTTATTGTCGACACCATTAATTTGTATACCCTTGAATGTTTTTTTAGCCAATTGAGTTGGCTCTAGCTTGGTGATGGGCCGGGCAGGAGATGTGAGGTGGAGAATATTCAATTTCTTTATGTTTAAGGTTTTGGTAAAACTGCGGTTATTACAGATGAGCGAAAAGTAGGCAACTGAAGGGAACCGGAAAAGCGCTATGAAGGCATAGTCTTTAAGGTAAACCACCCGGAATCCGATAGCAGCCTGGGATCTGAAAGGGCAACTTCAAATATTGCAAAAAAAAAAAAAAAAAAACTCCTTGAATATATTAATTGTTTCTCTAGCACATATTTATCTACGGACTCCGCTCTTTTGCGCGCAGCAGCTGTAAACATTAGTAGTATTACCATTAGCAAACAAGTAACTTTTCTGTTACTGCCCTCACAGTTTCCGAGAAACATCACCATTCTTATCACGAAAGCAGCAAGCAAGTAAGTTCCCTTATTAAGCTTTTGCAGCAGTCACAAGGTTTCGTGGCTCGCTACTTGGTGTAGTATATGTGCTGGTGGCACGTGGCCGGGGTGAGGCTTTGGTTGTGTGACGGTCCATCACGCCAGGTGGTCTGCAGAAGGAGGGGAGTCACATGGTTGCACGAGGGGGGAAGCACGGCGTAACTGGTAGGCTGTCCTTTGTCAGAGGCGGGGAGAGTCGAGCATGACCTTGATAGCAAGAAGGCGGCACGGGCGAGCTAAGCAGAAACAGCATGGAACAGCTGATAGACTACCGCGCGTGAAGTTTGTTTGTACACTATGGCGAGGTTCAACGAGTATGGTTAATTACCGTTAATGAACCGGCTGTTGGTCAAGCAATGGTTTCAGCTATGTAACAATCTGAGACGAGTTTGCGAGCACTTAATAACAGTAACTGGTTACAAGTGTGTCGTGTGATGCGGCGAACAGATGGGGCAGTTCATGATGGCAGTGATAGCTTGTTGATGAGCAGGGCGCGACGATTGAGGATGTTGGGCTTTTAGACATTAAATATTATACTGCGCCGTAAGCCCATTTTAGTGAGAGCTGGCTAGTGGTTCTTAAACAAACTCGTCGTTGTGACATAGTTAATTATTTTTTGGATCGTGCATCTCGGCAAGTTGGCCATCGTAAATTGTTTGTGGGCGACCCTGAAGCTTGCAGAGTGCTGTCGGAGACGGCATTTTATGACGCGCAAAAAAAAAAAAAAAAGGAAAGCAAGTGACGTTTCTCCAAGGGAAAATTGCCTGTGAGCCCGCCAGGTAAAATTGACAATGAGACTGGGACTAAGGTATGTGTAATCCAAATTTTAACCTTCTTAAGGGACCAGCAACGATGTGCCGTCAAATTACGGAGTAAATGCACTACATCTTTCCACATAGCCCAACAGAAAACCCAAAGAGGTTTAAGACCGTCACTTTGTTTTATTTTGGTAATCTCTTGTTGTGGCATACAGTTTGTAAATCATGCAGGCCTCTAGTGCCCCATTTAATGCTCAAGGGTGTTGACATTATTTGTTGTTGTGTTGGTTTGGAATTTGAAGCCTAGCAACATGGCCACCAGTTGGTTGTATGCTTTAGATGTACAAGGTGTGGTAACAAACCTCCAGGCTGCCGAGGTTACTTGTTCAGATACTGAGGGGATCAATAAATTGAGAAAAAAAAATGGTTGCTATTGTCAGGAAAGAAAAGGGTGGTTTGTGCTAGCCATGGATCGTTTGAAGCGTAGTAGATTGTTGATGAGCAATCAGGAAATTATTCATTGTTCCAAAGTAGCTTTAGAGGTTGTATTAGAACCGGTGGAACAAGGTACGAACTGGGAGAAATTAAAGGGGAAGTTGTGGGAAATAAACTGTCTTAAAAGGGTATTTCAACATTTTGAGAAGGGTAATGTGTATAGATTCTAGGGGGAGCACGATAAGGGGTTAGATTTTATTCAAGGGATAATTGGCGCTTGTAGCGGTCTGTTGATTTCCCTTCGTGATACTGAGTTCATCGAGCTGATCTAAGAGAACTTACGACCCGAGGATAGGCAACTATGCGCATTCTTGGCAATACCCAAGAATTTGGTTGTGTTGAAGACCTGGGGGGTCAGAGTAGACAACCTTTGGTATACTATCCAACAATTTGCTTGTGAAAATAAGCAATTAAAAGAGGATATCGGTCAGTGCATAGGTAATGACAAATGGTCGAATCAAGCTAAACAGGTTAAATGTTTTGCGTATGGTGAAGGGGGGGCATGTCGCGTCTAATTGTCCTGTGTCTATACGCTGTACAAAAGGATCCTTCTCGGGCAAGGAGATAATTCGTTTTCGATGTAAAACAAATTGGACATGTGTCCACTCACTGTGACGTTGCTCTGATTCAAGCTCCTGTTACAAATGTGGTCAAGTGGGGCATCTTGCGACGAACTGTGGGAACATGGGTAGTGAACAGGTGAATATGATTAAACCTGACACCGTTACTTTCTCTTTCCGTGATGACCAGTAAACATCCGGGTGGTACTAATAATTTCTGGGTGTCTATGTGCGTGAGAAAAAGGGAATTGATGGTGATGGTGGATACTGGGGGGACTGCTTGTTTCATCAGTCAGGATTTCGCTAGCCAGTTTATTCATGAATTCCCTGAGATGAAATGCAAACTTAAAGTGGAAGAAGGATATTCCTTACAAGTTGCAAATGGTGCAGGCTGCAAGTGAAAAAATCTTTGAGGTTGCATTTCAAAATTAGTAAATACAGTTGGACGCATAGGTTCTGGATCGTTCCTGGATTGTTGTGTCACTGTGTGTTGGGATCGGATTATTACAGGAAATGGGTCCAGAGTTTGTTATTCATCTTACGGGTTTGCAAAATATGGTGGCAAGTAAGGCGTGTGTAGGCATGGAAGTGAAAGGGAGCGAGTTAACGCTGTCACAAAGGGGTCAAGTGGAAAGGTTGAAGTTTGAATTTAGCGATATGTTGACCACTTCTCTTGGAAAATGCGAGTTGAGACCTGTTGGAATTGAGGTGACGGATAATGAGCCTGTTAAGTGCGTCCCCTATCAGTGCTATCCACCAAAGTTAGAGGCATTTAGGAGGATAGTGCGAGATTTGGAGCATAAAGGTATGTTCTGTAAAGTAATTCATCTTATGCGTCTCCTGCTTTCCTTGCCAAAAAGAAAGAAGCAGGCCAGTACCATTTAATCTTGGAGATTAAGAAATAAAATACGAAGATCCATGTAGATCCAATCACGATACATAACATAGATGTTTTGTTCCAACATTTGTCTGAGGCACGCTGTTTCACTGTATTTCATCTAAATTCTGTATTCCACCAATGTGATCTTGAGCATAATAGTCAAAAATATCCCTTGGGGCCTGTTGTGACCAGACGGTCCCATCACCCCCATCCCCAGCACAGAACCATGGGGATGGGGTCGAGCCATGTCGGCAGGTAGCACCCCAGTGCTAGGCGTCGGGATGCATGTAATTCCATTGGCAGGCAGTTGGCGCCGCGCTGTGACTCCGTGGGTGGTCGTCAAGACAGTTGGGCACGCAGGTTCCCTATCACAGGTGTCGATGCCCTCCTCGCAGCGTCCATTGTCAGTTGCCACTGACAGCGGTGACTGGGTCACGAAGAGGAGCCTAATGCAGCCAGTAGGTGTTCCATCTCCTGCAAGAAAGTGTCAGGTGGCGCCATGTCTGTCTGGTCTGGCCGGGGCGGCGGCATGGCGCCGGACGTCCCAACGTATCTACCGGGCGAGATTTTGCTTACTCTTCCGTTCTGGTGTCGGACGAGATAGGTTGTGTGCCTGCAGGCCCGTATGACCCTGTAAGGTCTGCTCCAATTAGCAGTGAAGCCTGTGCAGAAGTTTTTCTTTCCCGCCGCCTTGATGTATATGGGCTGGCCAGGCTGGAGCTGTGCAGGTGGCCTGTCCGTGGCCTTGAGCCACTGTTGCGTATAGCGCAGTTGGTTGGCCCTCATCACCGCGTGTCGCTCTTGCCTCTGGTTGGCTCTCACTGCGGGGTCCTCGGCCCTACCTCGTCAGCATTGGACGCAGTGGTATTCGCTGGGTAGTTTGAGGTTGTGTCCCACCAGGGCTGTTGCAGGTGACTGGCCCGTCACGGCTTTCACCCGACACCAGAGTGTAAACAGGATGGCCGGCAGATGTTCCACACCCACATCACATGGTTTTTCCCCACACTGAGTCGGAGCTGCATCTTCAGGTCCTGGTTCCGACACTCTGTAGGGTTGGCACGCTGGTGGTACACTGGCGTCGTGTGGTGTTGGATGTCCCATCTCTCGCATGCATCCCTCCACTTTTTACCGGTGAACTGCGCTTCATTGTCACTGAGCAGCACCTTGGGGTAACTACATCTTGCGTAAAATTCTGTGTCCATTGTGCGCATGAGGTTCTTCACACGAGCACTTGGGAGCGCGTACACCTCAGTCCAGCATGAAAACATGTCTTTCACTACTAATATGAATCTTTTCCCACCTTTCGACCATGGATAAGGGTCCATGATGTTCAGGGCGACCGACTCGAATGGGCGCTCAGGAAGACATTGCTGCTGTTGCTGCTCACGTCAGTCTTGTATCTGATACATTTCTCGCAACGGCGCACGTGGCGTTGCACAGCTCGTGTGACCCCTGGCCAGGAGAAGAGGCAGTAGATGGTGCAGGAGGTTTGGTATGCTCCAGGGTGTTAGGCAAAATGTCCATCGTGGGCATTGCGGAGCACGTTCTCCAACTCACAGGAGGGCACAAACAGCTTCCATGGCCCTTCTAGCTGTGGGAAGCGTGTTTCTACTCAGCTGTCAACTACACGCCAGTGGTTCACCATCCCTCTCTCACACTCTGCGAGTTTCTCGCGGCATGATGGGCAGTCTCGTTGCGCAGTCACCACTTGCTCGTACACTGCATTGATGTTTCGCAGTTGCGCGGTCAGCTGGTACACCTGCACATAAAATGAGCGTGGGTCGGGTGGCAGGATGTCTTCCCACTCGGTCTCATCGTGAACAATGACGTCAGCGCACAGCGCATGTGTTAACATGTCGGCTAGCTGATTATCATGCCCTGCGACGTGTTCTACCACAAAGTCATACTCCCGCAGCGCTAGCCACCACCTGGCGAGTTCGCTACATAACTCACGCATAGACAAGCCACACGAGACACCTATTATCTGTGTGTAGGGTGAATCTCCGATATTCTTAAATACGATCGGTACCGTTTGGTTGCCCAGACAACTGCCAAACACTGTTGCTGGTTCACGTGGTACCGCCGTTCCGCGGGCCCGAACTTGGCGCTCGTGTAATCTATGACGCATCATTCTCCCTTATCGCCATACTGGTACAGCACCGTGCTGATTTCTTCTTAATTGTCATCAGTCTGGAGATACAGCAGGCGCTGACAGTCGTAGGTGGCCAGGGTTTCACACTGGGCGAACGCAACTTTTATGTTGAGGAACACCTTGTCAGCCTCCGCAGTCCGGTGGTACTGTTTCTGAGTGACAGTAGTGCGGTCAGTGGGGCTGTTATGGTTGCGAAGTTCTTAATATACTTGCGGAGCCAGTTAATTAGGCCAAAAAAATTTTGCAGCTGTATGCGCATAGCCAGTGGTTGGCACTCCTTCACAAATCGCAGATGTTCAGCGTTGGGTTCAATCCCTCCTTGTTCACCACATGACCCAGAAACTCAATGTCCGTCTTCGCTATGTGGCACTTGGGTACCGCGCAGGTCAGCCAATTGATGGCCAGTCTCTCCAGGACAAGCGACAGGTGGATCAGATGTTACTCCCATACGTTTGACCATATCAGCATATAGTCAACGAACACTAGAGTAAAATCTTCTGATAGGCCACATAGCACCTGTACCATCATCCTTTGGAACATGGCGGGCACTCCCTTCAGGCCAAATGGCATAGCACAAAACTGATACTGACTGCCGTCAGGGGCAGTGAAGGCGGTTTTATCCTTGTCGTCCTGCAGCATCGGTACTTGCCAATAACCACTTTGCAAGTCTAGGGAGGAAAACACTTTGGCGCTAGCTACCAATGGTGGCTATTGCATCCTTTACGCCGATGTACGGCAGTGCAACGTTTTCCGTCGCAAGGTTCACGCGTCTCAGATAAACACAGAAACGTAATGTTCCGCCCTTCTTAGGAGCAACCGTAATTTGAGAGTTATATAGATAGACTGTTGGCTGGCTCAATGACTCCATCAGCAAGCATCCCCTTAATTTGCTCTTTGATGACTTTTGCCTGGTATGGCAGATAGCCTCTGAGGGGTGTGTAAATAGGTTTCTGCACGTTCAAGTCAATCCTGTTCTCCATCGCAGCTCTGCGCCTCGGGGTGTCATTAGTGGCAAACACTTTGCCCCTCTCGTCTAAGTTTCTCTGAATAGCAGCTCAATAAGCAGGGGGCACATCATTTGATATGTCCTCCAGCTTTACTGTAGGTGCATGGTTGCTTGATTTCACATCTGTACTGTAAGCTGTTCTGCACTCAACAGTGCCAAAATGTATGTGGTTTGCCGCGGGCTCCACCACCGTGTTCTGTTCCATGAGCCAGGGTAAGCCCAGTACGGCATCTTCCCTGACATCAGGTTTGACCAAGGCTGTTGTTATGGTATCAATGTCCCAGATACAAACAACAATAGTGGCCTGCCAGTTTGCACTTTTGGCAGCTAGTTGAATAGGCTGGTGTACTGCGGTCACCTCTCTAGGTGTAGAAACTCTAGCCTGACAAAGCTATGTGAAGCTGCCGTGTCAACGAAGGCGTAACAAAGGAGTTTCTTTACCAAGATTTTAATAGACGGATGATGTTTGCTGTGGAGATGGCGTCTGGCCCCGTAACCCGACTCTCCAATTTTCCGACTGGGACTGTACAGTGCTGCCACTTCACCTCGCCTCTGTAGGCGCGTTTGGGCAGTTCTTGTGCCAGTGCATTTGGCGGCCTGGACATAATCTGCATGGAAACCGAGGCAACTGACTAGTAAAGCGGGCCCAACAGTTTGTTTAGGATTTGCACATAACCCTTTAACACCATGGTGCTCCTGAGGGGTGGTGAATTACGTGATTATTGTTGTAAGTAGGCGCCACTCAACTATTGCCCCGGCTGAGTTGGGGGGTACGAGGTGTCTCAGGACGTATAGGGGCCGTGAAGCACCCCTCCAGAATGGTGTCTCTGATACTTACTCTCTTCCGCTCCCTGTAGGCCTAGAGCACGCCTCACACGCTGTAACGGACAACTAACTACTCAGAATGACAAGAGAGGCCTCTTGGTTTCACTCGTTTACTCGACCACGTGTTGGGATTACAGAGGATTTTACACACTATTACACACAGGCCGTAACTCCTTCCCCAGCGCTCTCCCCTACTTAACTTGACACAGAACTACTTATTATATCTGGTGATTTACAAAAGATGAAGTGACCACGTGCCACGTGGTCACGCTAACCAAACGCCTCTGCTGGCGCCTAAATGTTAAATTAAAGAACGGATCACAACACAGTAATGGTGATCACGTTGACGGTGTGTGCGAGGGAGTGAAAAAAAAGGTAAAAAGGTTCCGGAGAATATTAAGCAAACAGAGATGAACGACGATCAGTTGTAGACAAACGATGTAGGCTCCCTCGCAAAAACACAACCGGCCGCACTGCACACTAGAGAACAACTGGAGCTAGAGATGCGCGCGCTGGCCGCACGTGACGCATGCCGGAAGAGCTAGCATCGCTCGTGGCAGCACTCAACATACATTAACAATAATTCTTATTCTAACAATTTCAGTCTCCTTCTTTGTTCTATTTTACTGCTGCTATATTTAAATGACAATATTTATGGTTTAGTTTCTATTAGGCATCATACTTCCCCCCCTTCCTATCTCATGACACGTGTTCGCGGTTCAGGCTTTGGTCTCGGGCCTGAGGAGGTACGACGTCATACGCCCCCCCTCCCGAAGACCAAACCTGGCCGCGAACCCGTGCCCATCACACTTTAGGGTGTAGAACAGCACCGGTGACGGCGGGTTGGGGCACGACTTCGGAGGTCGTATCTGTTGCGTGTGGTCTGCATCGCTGTGTCACTTCCTCCGGGCGGAAGGGGGGTGTCAGCCCCTCCCCTCTCCTGTCTCAGCTGCCTTGGATCGGGTCTGACAGCACGGCGTCTCGGCGTGTGTGGGGAGGGGGGCCCTCCGCCGTCGTGGTGGCTGCCGAGGCGGGCGAGGTGCAGGCGAGAGGCCCGTCCCCGCCGCCTCCTGCGATCTTCCGGTGGCTCCTCTACAGTCACCCGGAAAGTCGCGTCATGCAGGGAGAACTCTAGGCCCCATCCCCTCCATTCCCCAAGGGACGGTGGTGTGGACGGTGGTTCCTCAGGCTTTGTCACGACGGGCTCCGGGTCTGGGTCAGGCCAACCTCTCCACGGCTCTGACGAGGGGGGTGTGGCTGCGTCTCCCCCACCGCTTTATTTTGGGTCCTCCTTTGGTTCCCCTCTGGCGTTCTCCTTAACACCCTCCATCGGTCCGTCTCCGGCGTCCTCTTCGCCGCCCTCCGTCGGTTCGACATTGGTGTCGTCCTCTTCCTCCACTGCTCTTATGTGTGCCGTACGTAGGTCGTCTCTGTGGACCTTCGTGCTTTTTCCCTTGTTGTCTCTCACTAGGTAGCACGTGCGGCCTGCTCTCCGGCTGATGGTCACCGGCCCTGTCCAGCGTGGCGCTAGTCCTGCGCAGAATTGTTGCCCTGCCTCCGACAAGGGATGGTTCCTCATGTACACTTGGTCGCCTAGTTCCAGCTGTCGTGGGGGGCATGTCGACTGGGGTGTAATCCGGCGTGCATATTCTTCCTGCGTCCTGCATGCCTCCTCTACCCGCTTATTCCTACGCTGTGCCTCTCCTTCTCTCGTGCGCTCTTCTCCCCTTTCCGTCTCTGGTTCGCCTGGTCGGGCCAGCTGTTTGCCCATAACCAGTTCTGCTGGCGTCGCCCCTGTTGCCTCGTTCGTCCGTCGCCGGAGGCAGAACAGGGCTTTTGCGATGAGGGTGTCCCATTGCTGATGGTCTTCCTATAGGGTCAGGCGCATTTGTTTCTTAAGTTCTTGATTTCTACGCTCGACGGGTTGGCCCGCGGGTGGTACACCGACGTGGTAAGGGGTTGAATCTGTAGGGTTCTGCACCACTGCTTCCATGTCCGCCCTACGAACTGTCGCCTGTTGTCCGTCAGAATGGACCTGGGATAGCCCCACCTGGCAAAGCACTCTTTTTCCAGGAGCGTACTGATTGTGTTAGCCCTCACATTACTGACTGGGAATGCTTCCACCCACCGGCTCATCAAGTCGGTCACAACCACCAGGAACTTCTTCCCCCTCGGTGTTCGCGGGTAGGGCCCCATCACGTCCACTGCCAGGTCTTGGAACACGTCTAGCGGCCTGTGTGGTCGTTGTTGTTCCACTCCCTCTGTTCTCCGGGCTTTCCGCGTCTGGCATTGTTCACAGGAACGGACGTACGCCCGCACGTCCGTCGCTACCCCTGGCCAGTGAAAGTGTTCGTGCACGTGTCTACCGGTCTGTATTGCTCCGGGGTGGCCTGCCCCCACGAGGTCGTGGGCGTAGTGTAGCACGCTGGCTCGTGCTTCCCGGGGTACATAGGTTCGCCACCCGTCCGGGTTCCCCGGCGGCCGGGCCTGTAGGACATCCTCGACTACCCTCGCGTTCGGGTGCGCCCCTTCTGCGCATGTTTCTCTGAAAGTGGCAGCCTTAGGTGACATCACTTGTGCTCTCCTCACTTCCCGCTCCAGTTCCACCCACGTGCCCCCTGACGGGGCCGGTCCTTCCCCAATAGCCTGCAATAGAAGTGTATCTTGGCCCTCTCGTCGCGCCGTTTTCTGTCTGTCGGGTGGGCAAAGCGTCTCCCAATCTTCCACCTCCGGTGGCATGATCTCGTCTACCGGGTCGCGGGATAGTGCGTCGGGTAGTTCGTTGTTCCTCCCGGCCACGTGTTCGACGGTGTAGTCAAATGATTGCAGCATCAGTGCCCACCTAACCAACTTGCCTCGACGGCCCTGCATAGTATCCAGCCAGGTTAAACATTGATTGTCTGTGCGCAAGGTGAATTGTTGTCCCTCTAGGTATGGTCTGTATTTGCGTAGGGCCCACACTACCGCCAAACTCTCCCGCTCGTTACTGTGGTATCGTTGCTGGGTCGGCGTGAACTTCACGCTACCAAAGTCAATTATCAGTCTCTCCCCCTCCTCTGTCAGCTCATACAACACTGCCCCGGCTCCTGTCAAACTCGCATCTGTCTGGACATACAGGCGTCGCTCGGCATCTACTCGTGACAGCACGTGGCACTCGGCAAACCTATGTTTCAGTTCTTCAAACGCTTGCGCGCATTCCTCGGTCCACCGGATTTTCCGGTACTGGGACAACATCTCCGTCAGGGGAACGCATACTTCCGCGAAGTGGGGTACATACTTTCGCATCCTGTTTGCCAGTCCAATGAATTTCTGCAGATGTTTCCGCGTGCGTGGGGGTTCCCAATTCGCGATCTTCGCAAGGTGTTGGGGGTGTGCGTAGTTGCCCTCCTCGCGTACTATGTGACCCAGGAACTCTACCACTTTGCTTCCCTATGTGACACTTTGCCGGGGATACCACAAGTTGGTGTGTGGCCAGTCGCTCTAGGACGCGACCCATGTGCTGTATGTGCTCGTCCCACGAGTCCGACCAGATGATTATGTCGTCCAGGTACGCGGTTACAAAGTCCCCAATCAGTCCCATAAGCACTCGTACCATCATGTCCTGAAACGTCGCGGGGGCACATTTCATCCCAAACAGCATAGCCCTGAATTGGAAGCGACCCCCATCCAGCGTCGTAAATGCCGGTCTTCTCCCTGTCCCTAGGGTGTATCGGCACCTGCCAGTACCCTGACTTAAGGTCCAGAGTGGAGAACACTTTTCCTTTCCTAAGCCCTGCCAGAGCATCGTCCACACTGATCTGCGGGGGTGGTGCTGATTGCGTCACAGCATTCAGCGGTCGAAAATCTACACAAAATCTGAGGGACCCGTCTTTCTTCGGCACCAGGACTATGCGTGCATTAAAGTTACTTTGGGTGGGCTCAATAATCCCCTCAGCCAACATCTCTGCTACCTGCTCGCGAATCACTTTTCTTTCCCCGAAACCATACTGCCTAGGGCCTGTGTACACTGGGGCCTCTCGCTCCATTGGGATATGGTGTTCGGCAGCAACAGTAGCATGCAACAAGTCTGAAAAGGCGAACACACCCGCGAACTCCTGCACCACCTCGTCCATGCGGGCCTGGTGTTCCAAGTCCGCCAAGGTTACCCTCTTATGATAGATTGGTTTGGACTCACCCACTGCGTAGAAGGTCCGGCGGTTTCCACTCCCCAGGTGTAGGCATAGCTCTGCGACCTCGATCACAGCCTCCTGCTGTTCCAGCCACGGCTGCCCCAGCACCACGTCCTCCAGCAGGTCGTCCACGACGATTGCCGTCGTGGTCGTCGCCAGGTCCCGCAGCTGTATCCGGACCTCGGCTGTGCCCCAGGTCGTGCACGACCGTCCCCGGGCGGCGAGGTAGAGAGTCTAGGTGCTTGGTTGCACCTCCTGCTCCTCCACGAACTCCGGCCTGACGAAGGTGTGGGATGCGGCCGTATCCACCAGGGCTGCGACGTCGCGGTCGTTAACGCGAGCTGGGATGCGCAGTAGGTGGCTCGTTTTGGTCGACATCTGGCCCAGGTGTGGTGCACTGCGTGATCCAGGCGGGTCTGTGGGGAGGTCCTCACGCTGCGAACTTCCCCTCACTACCCGTTTCCCGGTGGCGGGCCCTGAGCGTTGCGCACTGGGCAGTCCTTGTGCCAGTGTCGCACACCCTTCTCACACGTCCTACACTGTGGGGGTTCGTTTTGGCCCCGGGGCGTCCCGGGGTTGGTTGGTGCTTCTATCTGTCTCAGTCTCTGGTTTGTTCCGCCCTCGTAGTCGCGCTCCTTGCCGGGTGTCACCGCACATAAAAGGTGGTTAAGTCCTCTTTCCGCCGCTAGCGTCTTGTCAACGAACTCCTCCACGTTGTCCCCGGGTCGTGGTCTCACGAACGGCTGCAAGGGTGCTAGTAGGAGTCTCGCAATAACGGGCAACGCCTGCTTACTGTCCGCCCCCGGTGCAATGCACCGGAACAGGTGTATTTTTCTCGCGATGAACTTTTCCGCGCCTTCAACCTCTCGTTGTTGCCAGCCGTAAAAATCCGCCGTGCAGCTCTCTACCGCCTGCTCCCACGCAAACCTGGCCCGGAGGCCCGTGGCTAGCTCTTCCCATGTCGCATACGGTCCTCCCCAGACATACCACTACTTGCGGGCTCCCCCTCGTAGCTGCCGACTCACTCTCTCGGGCCATTCCTCTACCGGCACTCAATACCTGTGTAATCGCTCTGCACAACAGTCCGTGAATCTGTCCGGATCGTCCAGAATCGTTCCGCCAAACTCCGGTAGCGACACATTTTGTGGGGGCGGGCGGAAGGTGAGTCCGTTCTGTTCCCGGGTCACGTCACTCCGCGGTTCCGGTTTCTCAGGCGTCGATGTGCCTACTTGCCTCGCTGCAACTGCCCTCCTGACACACTGCTCGCACGCGAACACTCCGTCACCAAATGATGCTAGTTCTCCCGCCGTCACACACATCCTGTGACGGGCCGTCCCACATATCACACATGTAAACACTTCCCCGGGTCGTCCTTCGCACTGGTCTTCCTCACATTTTCCCAACTCGTTCCTCCCTTGCTCTCTCGCACCAAGCACCTCTGTTTTCACGCTCTGCCAACGTGTTGCGCACGTGCACTCTAATGTCCCGAACACGTCCTGTACTGCGTAGTCTAGGTTCCCCGGCCACGCGCACTGCATACACGCCTCTCCTGCCGACATTATTTTACTTTCGGGCACGCCCGTACAACTAGCACAGTACCTGATGTTGTTGGATTCTTTTTCTGCAGCCACCTGGTCAGTTTCCTTGTCTTACGTCCTCCAAGATGGCGGGCGGAAGTGCGCTCACCCACGTGGTTCTGGTAGGCTTGATCTCAATGAAATTATCTTGCCAAAGCGTTGGGCGCCAACTGACACAGTGGTGCTCCTGAGGGGTGGTGAATTACATGATTATTGTTGTAAGTGGGCACCACTCAGCTATTGCCCCGGCTGAGTCGGGGGGCACGAGGTGTCTCAGGGCGTATAGGGGTCGTGAAGCACCCCTCCAGGATGGTGTCTCTGATACTTACTCTCTTCCGCTCCCTGTAGGCCTGGAGCATGTCTCACACGCTGTAACGGACAACTAACTACTCGGAATGACAAGAGAGGCCTCTTGGTTTCACTCGTTTACTCGACCACGTGTTGGGATTACAGAGGATTTTACACACTATTACACACAGGCCGTAACTCCTTCCCCAGCGCTCTCCCCTACTTAACTTGACACAGAACTACTTATTATATCTGGTGATTTACAAAAGATGAAGTGACCACGTGCCACGTGGTCACGCTAACCAAACACCTCTGCTGGCGGCTAAATGTTAAATTAAAGAACGGATCAAAACACAGCAATGCTGATCACGTTGACGGTGTGTGCGAGGGAGTGAAAAAAAAAGGTAAAAAGGTTCTGGAGAATATTAAGCAAACAGAGATGAACGACGATCAGTTGTAGACAAACGATGTAGGCTCCCTCGCAAAAACACAACCGGCCGCACTGCACACTAGAAAACAACTGGGGCGAGAGATGTGCGCGCTGGCCGCACGTGACGCGTGCCGGAAGCGCTAGCATCGCTCGTGGCCGCACTCAAAATACATTAACAATAATTCTTATAATTTCAGTCTCCTTCTTTGTTCTGTTTTACTGCTGCTATATTTAAATGACAATATTTATGGTTTAGTTTTTACTAGGCATCACACTTCCCCCTCCTTCCTATCTCATGACACGTGTTCGCGGTTCAGGCTTTGGTCTCGGGCCTGAGGAGGTACGACGTCACCTTATTAGAGTCACTATTACACCTGTCATTTCTTCGGCACAGTTGCTTGGCACTGGCTGTCTGCGTCCCTGGTGCAGTGGGCGCTGTTGCAGTTTTCCACGTGGTGTCGCTCCCGCGCAACGAGGGTGATGGGTGTAGCGTATCCTTGTTAAACAGCGCTGCTGATGTGATAAATTTGACGGGTTTGTAGGATAGCAGCAGAACGAGCACCGCACTGAATTCTGGGTGCGCCGACTCCGTTATCACTGTGAACAACTGTCATGCACTGAGATGTGGTTGATACCTGCGAAGCACGTGGTACTTGTGTGACACAAAAGCGGCTAGTCGTTCATCACCTTGTGGCTCGAGCACCAGGCGACGCTTGCAGCGACTTTATGCCTCCACATAACACGACACAAAAAGTCCATGAAACTCGTCCCATGGCATCCCATACCTAGTCATGCCGGCGCACCATTTGCCTGCTTGACCTGTCATCTGTTTCCTGAAACACTGCACCCATTCCTCCTCACTCACGCCTTAGCAGTCCACGCCCCCGTTTCACACTTAACCGACATTGCAAACATATCCGTGCAGGAGTGTCGTTGGATGTCACCCACAGTGGAAAGTCGCGGTTGTCGCAGAAGGAATACTGTGGGTGCCACGTCGGCAGCACTGATTTGGAGTGGCATTTGTGGCTTACCGGTTGTTCTGGTATACTCTGTCCACTCTAAGGTTGCAGCAGAAATGAAAATTGCTAACGAAATAAATCAAAGCAATTGAATTATACCTTGATTCCTCACATGGTGACTGTGTCACAGCATAGTTACCTTGCATTTTTCAATGTTTCAAATGAAATTTTCGCTGTGCGAAAAATGTTATTGACATTCACTTGTCTGGATTAGCTGCAACCTTAGAATGGATAGAGTGTAGTGGCTCATAGCATTCTCAGCACACGTGTCCTGTGGCGCAATACCCGCCGTGGTAGGCCATAGCGCGGAAGCACATTTTGGCACTACCCGGAGTCATGGGGGGCAGCATCTGGGTGCTGCTACCTCTTGACGCCACGTGGCCAGGTGTGTTCCCTTATGCGGTTGCAGTACTGCCTGCCTCTGCTGTTCCGGTTAGTAGACGCGGTGCGCACGACAGAATTCAGCAGAGGTTATGCGAAACGGTCCACATCAGTACTTTTTACATGATCTGTGTTCCCACACATTTATACATCATTGTGTATTTACACTACAATTAGGCCTGTTGTTGTACCCACATGTGAGCATGTCTGTTGAGAAATGCTCCAACAGCATCAGACGTCTTCATATCTGACAAGCCAGTCAACTTGCAGCGCGAGGTAGGGGGATAGAGCAAGAAGCTGCCAAGGACAAGTGCACAGTCTATGTCCCTGTCAGCCATAATGTTGCCACACTGCACGCGTAACATAGTTGCCATGCATAACTTGGCCAATTTGGTTTTTTTTCCAGCAGCCGTATACTTACAATTTTGTAGACAACTGATGGTCATTCAAATACATACATGAAATACACTAACTATATAGACTTCCGAAAGTATTGCCATTTATTGCTTAGGCATATTTTCCTTACAGTGTTTTTTTTTTTGGACAAGTATTTATACATATTCTCTAACACATGAGTGGTTGTAAATATGTATGTCTATTTAAAGAAACAGATATTTCAACTTTAAAAACACGTTATTTTTATTAGAATTGATTGAAGCTGCAGTAATGTAAAAAATGCCATTTTAATGCAATTTTTGGAGTTTTGGGGGTGAAAAAAAGTTGCATTGGATTTTGTGAAGTCGTAAATTTTACGAGGTCACTGTCACACACAGTGAGGCCTCGTAATTTCAAAGTTCTAATGTTAGGGTGTTTTTCAATAATATAAGTGTTTAACACTCCTGAAAATCTCAGTAAAGTTTGCAATTTTATCAGCCACTAGTTTTCAATGTTAGCCAAACACACTGCCAATGAAAAATTATCAGCCTCCCAAAAGATGTATGTGGGACACAAACATTTCTATATAAATATACAAATGTTTGGATAGTTATTAATAGGAGTGTGGACTCATATCCTCAAAGAGTTGGCAATCTCGTTAGGAGAATGTTCATGAATACCAGCCTAAGAAATCCTGCTAGTATGGGTTCACTAATTAATTAACTTTTAATGTAACAATGCAATATAATACATTAAATATTTAAGTACCATTAATTTTGAGAAAGACAGAAACTGATATTTTTTTTATTAAAGCTGATATTCACATTTATTGAAGTGTTAATGGAGTAGGTGTTTGAGAGGTTGGCTAATTTTGAGAGAAATACCATCATTAAGTTACTATCTGGCAGGAAAAATCAGATCACATTCAATACAAATACTAAATTGCTACAAAAATGTCACAACAAAAGTTTACTTTGTTTAGTTGGAGAGCACTGATTCTTACAAACTGACAAAAATGTGCCTGTTTGTGGTCATTCTTGCTTATTTTCGTTCTAAGAACTTAATCACAACATTAAGCGAAGACTTAGACTAGTATTTGTAAACAATACATAATGTTCTACACAAGTAGTATCATCTCAGCGGCTAGGCAAGCAGCAGCCGAGACTTTACCACCCGACCGTATACGTAAACATTTTTTCTCCATGTCCTGAGATGATGTAAGATAAGCCACTGCTTATTATTTGCCACCCGGTATCAGGCTGTAAACAAAAAAAGGCAATGCTAGGCAGTGCTTTGTACAGAACAAGTTGCACTGTTTTTAAACAGTTATTTAACAAAAACAAATTAAAGTCTATATTGGGTTTCATTTTAATTTGTTAAAATATTTGAAGTAATATGAAATATAGTCAAATAGATTTTAGAAACTAAAGTATTCAAAATAATATAACAGTTTATTGTGCAAAGCAAAAAAAAAGTAAGATGATAACTTTTTAATGGCGTGCGCATTACTGCAGGGTTAATTTTTTTTCTTTAAGCCTATTTTCTATTGTGTGTGTGTGTTACTCAATTTCTTTCCCACATTAGAAAAAAATTAAAATTTGAATTGTGAACTGAAAATAATCAGCCATGGTAAAAATATATGACCTAGTAGCCTGGCTGCATTGACTTATGTACCGTACTTCATATTCTCTAATAGACTGCCACCTGAAAATTATTTTACAACATATATGAAAACACACTATTCAAAATTTCATCGAACTTAGCACACACACAGCACTGACTAAGATGAATTACTATAATGTAATTTGTTCATGTCGTGTTCATATTTTCACAATGGCAACAATTTAAACATTTTTGAACATATGAGATACATGAAGAATAGTTTATCAGAATTAAATCAAACTCTTTATCACATATAGTAACCAGTAAGGTGACTACACATTGTTTTTTGATCCTACAGGGTTCATATTAATTTTTGACATTATTTTCATAAGCTTTCATCACACTAAAATAACACACTCTACCCTTACTGTACAACTATGTACGATAACACGCATGTAATCATGATTTGGTGTTTATAATAACATGCATCATTTAGTACCTAAGATTTAATGTCACTAATACATTATAATTTTTATACACGCTTTTATATAAAAATTGGTCCCATTGTCCGCAAAATTTAACTTTAGAAACTTTAGCTTCCAAACTATGGTTTGACTAATTCTGACTGTTGTAGGTTCACTATGGTAAAAGATAGTATCACATGAATAAACAAAATATAATTTCATATATTTGTACTGACATGACAAACTTGAACTTTTTTGGGCCAATTTGTACTCACATTAAGGACAGTGGTCTAATTAGTATAGCATATAATTTCTGGACTGGATTTATTTGCTTGGACATACTCCATTACGAAATAAATGACTGTCAAAAGAAAACTAAAATAAGACAAGAAAACATAAATAAGCAGAGTATGCTTTAGTCATCAGGATACATACACTACATGAAATTCCAAAACTGGAATCTGGTCAGATAAAACAAGGAACAAAACAGAAAATAAAAGAAATAACAAAAATATAAGAAACATGTATAAAAAAGAAACCTAAGTTGACATGCGACACAACGATGAGATGAAACAAAAACATAAACAGAAATACAGCAAATGACACAACGATGAGACCAAACAAATCACAAAGATGTTGGACACAAACAGAAAAAACAACAAACAACATAAACAATGAGATGAAAGAAAAACAAAGTAGTTTTCCAAACAGTCAGTATGAACGATGTTTCGGGAAATGGAATCTGTTCCCGTCATCAGGTAGACACACAGGGTTCAGGAACACGAGTGCGACTGATGAAGAAACTGGAAAAACCATGGGTTTATATAGGGTAAAGCCCCTTATCGTGCTCAGCCAATGGGAGACGAGATGTCTCCTGATTGGTCGCGCAGCATGTATTGACTCTGATTGGTTGTGGTGGGTTGAGTGTTCGTTTTTATTTTGTGCTGTAAATTTGTTTCTCTTATAATCAATCAAAAGAGGAGCAGAAAGATGCCAAGCTATTTGCAAGATTACGTGTATGATGATTTCTACGAGTGTGAATTGTCAGCCTTCAGTGAAGAGTTTAAGATACACAATGTGCCGAAAACAAAGAGAGAAGCCTTACAAACAACTAAAAAGGAAGAGTGTATCAAAGCAATTGGAGAAGAGCTACAGTCACACGTGAAAGATAATACTTGGACAATTGTTAAAAAACCAGAAAATAGTAAAGTTATTCATAGTCGTTGGGTTTTTAAAAGGAAGGGGGATAGTGTTTATAAAGCAAGGTTAGTAGCAAAGGGATATGAAACAACTGAGTGGAGCGATACCTGTGCACCTGTGGGTAAACTGTCGACTTTGAGAACATTATTGATTATCGCAAACAAGGAAAAACATCTTATAGAACAAATGGATGTGAAGACAGCATTTTTGCATGGTACTCTACGAAAATAAATGTACATATATTTACCATAAGATATATAAAGGGTTGAGTTTGTTTGCAAGTTGAATAAGTCATTGTATGGACTGAAACAAAGTTCCAGATGTTGGAACGATGCTTTTCATACATGTATGATTGAAAGTGGTTTTCAGTGTTCAGTTTATGACACATGTCTTTATACCAAAACTGATGATCCAGGGCTTTGTGTATTTTTGTATGTTGATGATATTTTTATTTGTAATTGTAATGAAAATGTTATAAGCATGTTTCAGAGGGAACTTAAATCTAAGTTTGATATGGTATGTTTAGGACCAGTGAAACACTTTTTAGGGCTAGAAATAGGTAGAGACTGTAAAACCAGTATTGTAAAAGTGCATCAAAAACATTGCATAGAAAAACTGTTAGAAAGGTTTAACATGAAAGACTGTAAAGGTATAGCTACACCAGTTGAGAAGGGCCTACAACTAATCAAAGAAACAAATGTTGATCAGATAACTAAACATCCTTATAAAGAGCTAGTAGGTTGTCTGGCATATGTAGTTATTGGCACTAGACCTGATCTAAGTTTTGCAGTTAATATGTTCCGTCGGTTTCAGGATTGTGCAAATGATACTCATTGGAGTTACTTGAAAAGAGTACTTAGATACTTAAAGCATACTAAGGATTTGGGGTTGTGTTACACAAATGTGTCTCATGCTGAACATGATGTAACCAGTTATACAGATTCTGACTGAGCTGCAGACTGTGTAGACAGAAAGAGCACTTCAGGCCTGTGCTGTCTATTTTTGTATGGTAATATTGTTCTGTGGGCTACAAGAAAACAAAAACTGTGTCAGTATCTACAGCAGAAGCAGAAAATGTAGCTCTTAGTTCAACAGTGACAGAAATATTGTGATTCAAAGGACTGTTAAGTTGTTTGACTGTAAATTGTTGCACCTTTTGGGTGCCTACAGCGCACTCGTCGGCGGTGCACAGTGGAACACGTGACTATTTGATGGCTCGGAAGGCTGTTGTTTAGTATCGCTATATTTCCTTGCTCTTACTCTATGCTTCCCCTTCTCCTCTTCCCTGCGCAGGCGCATTAGCTAGATTCTGGCCAGGTTGAACTAAGGTTCTTGCATGGGCCGTTAGCTCACTTTCCTTTCTCTTCTGGACGTGGGCACTGAGAATGTAAGTACTTCCGAGCTCCTAGTTAATGTGATAGGGTAGGTTGGGGACTTGTCCTCCTCATGGCGAGCAAGGCGGCTGCCGTCATGTGTTGTGCGTTTATTAGTTTAATTCTTGTTAGAATGTTTTTTCTAAATTCCTTTTTCGGTCGCCGTCTGATAAAAAATTATATCTTGGTCTTAAAATGTTTTTTGTAGGGTTTGTTATTGTTCTCTGCTATTTGACTTTTCCACTTGGTATTTATTAGCTGTTGTGATTATTTGTTGCTTGATTGCCCCATGGCTTTTTGCACACACGTGTGTTGCTTTATTGACTTCTAGCTTTGTAACACCAGATTTTGACATTTTGGAGCCCGCGGAAGTAATTACCTTTGTGATGACTTGCCCAGATATTTTCTTTTTTTTCAGTCTATATACTTTGTACTTTGTGATCCTTGTAAAACTAATTAATATAATTTGTAAATTTTTCAAATATTAATTTTCAGTCTCACAGATGCTAGTAATGTCCACTGTGTGGACACATATTTGAATTTTCCATATGTTTAAATTGCCAACTTTGTAACTTGTGATTAGTAAAACTTGTTTGTTTATACATTTGTAATTTGTAATATTTTTTATAGTCCGCAACACGCGGTATGTTACAAATTTCTGCGCTACTCTGCTGTATGCTAATACCTGCCACTTTATTTTGCATGTTTACTATGGCCAGCAACGTTTCGTTCGTTTACGGACTTCCTAAGGCTGACCTTGAGGCATTTCTCCAAGATTGCGAAGTTCAGTATGACGTGGGTTCGACGGTTGCACAGTTACGGCATCTTGCCGTTGATTTTCTTCGCAGTGAACGGGACGAAACGTCCAGCTTACGTCCGCCAAGTTCCACGGAAGCACCAGGGGTGAGTAACACTCACATTAATGAGAAATTATTATTCCAGTCCATCCAGCGCTTGCCCCAATTGTCCAACACCAAGCCAGCCCACGTGCTGTCATTCCTTGTGGCCGCTAGTCGAGTAGTGGAGTTACGTTTATGCTCTGATCACCACTAATTACGTGGTTTGGCTATTAAATGTTCTGGACATTTCTTAATTCTTATTATGGAGGAAATAAAGGACGAGAATGGTACTTATGACACATTTAAAACTAAAGTTCTAGCTTTTGCCTTCCCCTCACGTGTGTTACAGCGGTGCCAACGTGATTTTGTTTACCGATTTCAAAGACCAGGTGAGCCAATGCACTCGTTCATTGATTCCATTATTGAGCATGAACGTGCCCTTAATATGTTTACTGCAGAGGAAGAATTAGTAAGCATTATTTTGGAGAATTTGGCACCTCATGTTAGGCAGTTGTGTACCTTATGTTTAGTTCCCAAAACCCTTCAAGCTTTAAGAACGTTAGCTAATGAAGTGAAGGGGCATTTGGCTGCTACGGCTGAATACCGCAAGTGTTTTCCCCCTCCTGTTCAACATGTAAGTGTGAGCTCTACTCAACACTTACGCTCGGTGCATCATTCCCTTGCTGGCCCTTCCCGTGTTGTCACCAATAATGGCGATAGGCAATGTGCAAATTGTGCTGCTAGAGGGCACGTAAATAAGGATTGTTTGCTACAACCTGACGCACATAAGAATAGGAAATGTTTTCGCTGCGGGCGCGCTGGACATGTTCGTGCCAATTGTTCAAGAAATTTAGTTGTTGGAAGAAAGTGCAGCACTTCCAAACAAGTTCCTAAGCGTCCGCCACCCTGTCATAAAAATTACGTGTCTAACTAATTTTATGGTCAATCTGTTGAGGCTCTTGTTGATACCGGCGCCACTTGTTGTCTTGTGAGCGATTCTTTTTTTGACTCCCTTCCATCATTTTGTGTTTGGGGTAGGGATACCTAGCAGCCACCAACCCTCTGTAATGGACTGTTGTGTGTGGGGTAGGGATACCTTGCAGCCACCAACCCTCTGGGATGGACTGTTGTGTGTGGGGTAGGGATACCTTGCAGCCACCAACCCTCTGTAATGGACTGTTGTGTGTGGGGTAGGGATACCTTGCAGCCACCAACCCTCTG
>PNEQ01079329.1:0-23350 GCA_003012365.1 Medauroidea extradentata
TTCCCACTAACGTCCGCGGTGGCTCCACACGACGCGTCCACCCTTCGTGAAGGTTGCAGCAGAATTCTCTTTTCTCCGCGGCTTCCCACTAACGTCCGCGGTGGCTCCACACGACGCGTCCACCCTTCGTGAAGGTTGCAGCAGAATTCTCTTTTCTCCGCGGCTTCCCACTAACGTCCGCGGTGGCTCCACACGACGCCTCCACCCTTCGTGAAGGTTGCAGCAGAATTCTCTTTTCTCCGCGGCTTCCCACTAACGTCCGCGGTGGCTCCACACGACGCGTCCACCCTTCGTGAAGGTTGCAGCAGAATTCTATTTTCTCCGCGGCTTCCCACAAACGTCCGCGGTGGCTCCACACGACGCGTCCGCCCTTCGCGGAGGCTGCCGCAGGAGTCCCCCTTAACTTTCGCCTTCGCGCCTGCCGGGCGAAACTCTCCTAGGACCGCCCTCATTTTAAATTTCAGCCAATCGCGTCTCTCGTGGGTGACGACGACAACAAACCCTGACATTCCTTCGTATCAATTGATTGCATCTTTTTAAAATTCAAACACCTTAACATTAATATCTCTTTGAACTTATTTACAAAATTTTATAAATTTCTGATGAATGAATATAAAGTTAATATTAAATAGCACAGCAGGGGGGTGGGCGTAGCCACGCCTCTCAGTGCCCTAATTTTCAGGATCCAAGCTGCGCGCCGCTCGTCGGCTCAAGGCTGTTCGCTCGCTTTCACCCCATGTTTTCCTAACTTTCCCTCCCCTGCTGTGTTAAGCGTCAATCTGCTGTGACACAATGCCACAATCCTCTGTTCATACTGCGCTTTTCGCCAGTATGCAATGCTAAATTACACATTAATAACTGTAAACAAACTTTTGCAATTAAGTCACATAAAACATACAATTATAATCATAAAGAAATTTCAACTGGCTTTCTACGACTATCCTAACCTAATGTACAGTATTTACAATGTATGTTTAGGGCCACGATTTTGTCGCGAAAAGATTTTTGCCCCACTTTGTTTCAGTGACTCACGTGCACATCGGCAGTTCTGTTTCAAGGTTATTGGCAGAGTGTCTATGTTCAGACACGTTACTCATTTGACTGCACCAATCATAATAAGATTATTGTGAGTCTGTACGTCTATAATTTGCCAAGGCCAGTGAGAGTAAAATCATCCAACCACAGACGATGTAGCAGAGTTGCAGGTGTGCACATGATGCATCGAAACCAAATGTTTCAAAATTCTTTTCGCCATAAAATCGTGGCTCTATGTATGTTACTTATTTACATTTAAAGGCTATATACCGGTTACAATATTACTATTGACCATATTTTCCTCTTGTGAAAAAATTCAGCTTGCAGAGTAAAAATATAACGGCAAATCGGAAGTCAAAATTTGCATGTTACGGGAGCATACTCCCAACATACATCAACGGACTTGCAGAAATGAAATTATGTACACTGAAATAAGATATCATGGGCTACGTAATAAAAGTTATAAAACACAACAAATTTTTGTATTTCTAAAAAAAAAAAAAAAACTGAAAATTACAGATTTTATATCGAAAATTGGCCACATTTTTGGTACACAAAATACGAAAATAATCTTATATTGTTGAAATGTTTTTATTTTATTTGGGCAAATATCATTCCTAAAAAGTAGCTATGTCCACACCCCAAGTCAGAGAAGGGGGGGTTCAGGGGCCCTCCGCCGGAAAAAAATTAGTTCGTAAGGTGCAAAATGGTGCTATTTAAGGCATTCCTTAAACAAAAAAAAATTGCTATACCACTTTAAAAATGTGTAATATTTTACAGATAAACAATACATAAAATCAAAGGCCCCCCCCCCCTCCCCCTGGATCAGCAAAATCTACTCACTAGGGATGATGTTTATTTAATTCTTGCTGATTGGCTTCGAGAAAATCATACATTTAAATTGCTGTCTTTAGTTATGAATTGTTCAACACACGCTCTTAAGTTTTCAGTTGTGTAAGATCCTTTATTATGTTTCATATTATCAGCCTCAGTTGCGAGCAATTGTGAGGAAAACCCAGAGAGAGAGAGAGAGAGAGGAAGAGAGAGAGAGAGAGGGACCACATTTAGCCATCTCGTTGGCTGTAGACTGACCTGCAGCTGGCAGCTACCACCAAGGTCAGCACCTGAGGCCGTGGCGCATTGTACTTTACTACAGTGTTGCCATTCCTCTACTCTGTTTCACATTAGCTCGTTGTACTGATGTACGAATAGAAAACACACTTCAAACAAAGACGAAATGCCACTGGAGTGGAGTTCATGCCAAATTTGAATGGGTCTAATAATTTTTATATTTGTACGAGACATGGTTTGTTTTATAGACATCCATTGTGACTATTTTTTACACTAGTGAAAGTTTGCTAGATTTCATAGTTTTAGTATAATGACATGTTAAAGCCCAACTTTGCATAAAATTGATTTATACAACTGAATAACAGTATCATGGGCTACATCAAAACATATAGAAAATCAGATTGACATTTTTTTGTGTTTTTAATATGATACGTAAAATGGCGAAATTTTTACTTCAAAATCAGCAATGTTTTAAAAATAGAAAATATATTAAAATGCTATTGTTATACATATCTAGACGTAGCCCACGACTCTGTTAATTCGTGTGAATTATTTAATTTCTCTAAGTTAGTTGGTTTTAATTTCTTGTATTAAACCGTTTGATATAGGCCTAAATTTGGGCTGTGATCTGCCACTTTACAAAAAGTATGAAAGCTAGAAAACAGTCATTACTGCAAAAAGTTGTCTCAATATATATATCAAACAAATCACATCTCGTACAAATATAAAAATTATCAAAACAATTAAAATTCCCCCCAAATGGGACGCCTGACTGAAAATTTGTATTGTGTTAATAATTTGTACAAGATTAGGTTTGTTTTGTTGATATAAATTGTGACAATTTATTTACTGTAATGAATATTTTTTAACTTTTCATAGTTTTTTTATAATACCGTGTCAAAGAACAAATTTGAATAAAACAGTTTTTGCATTTTTGACATTTGAAATTTAAATTTAAAATAAATTATATAATTGTATGATATATATTTATTATATTTCATTTATATTATATTATATTTATTATTTATTATATTATGTTTTTCGTTTTATATAGAAGACATTTAGGCCTACAGTATCGTTATTCATTGTGCATTATTTCATTTCGGTAAGTCAGTTCGCTTTCCATTCCATTATAAAATAATTTTATACAAATTTGGGCTTTGACATGCTGTTATAAAAAATTATGAAAACAAAAATATTCTCATTGCAGAAAAAAATTTTCACAATAATGTCTACAAAACAAACCGTTTCTCGTACAAATATAAAAATTATTAAAACAATTCAAATTTTCGGTCAAGCGCCCTCTAAGACACCATGCTCTTTCTCGTTAAAAAAAACCCTGTTTCTAATATCTCCAAGATATTTAAAAACGAACTTTTCAGACTGCCGTACTTCTAACTGTACTAACCGGATGTATGTGAAACTCAGATTGCGATGTGTACTGAAATTTGCCACAGACTTCCTACTAATAAAATTATATGGTCACTGCTTATTAGTGTCCCGCAGTTAAAACGGTTAAGCGGGAACCTTGCACGCTGCTTCAAAGCTTGGCTCGTTGAGACTATGCGGCATTTGATGCGCGTTTCAAGGTCGCCCCTTACGTATCCGACATTTCTGAGCCTCTAACGCGTAGGTAGGCAGCGTCCTTAAGGACGTTGGACCCGTAAAAAATCAAAATTTTATATTCGTGCTAAACACTGTTCAACTTTTACACATCAGATAACATGTCATTTCCCCCCAAAAAAAAATAGGTCCCATAGTTTTAGCATTATGACCTATCAAAGTCACAAAATGGCAGTTGCGGTGTAGCCAAAATAATAAAAAATAATGAACTTACAGAAACAAGATAATTCACATTGATTCTTAATGATGTTAGCTACTTCAAGATACTTTTATGAACTTTTGTATTTAAAAAAAAATTATGAAAATGAGTAACTTTGACTTTTGGCTACTACTGAAATTTTCAAAACTAACTTTTGTCAACCATGTCGTAAAATGCATTGATACACTAACTATCAGTTCCTGTAATTTTGAATTTATTCGTTAATTACTTTTTTTGATTTTGGCTACACCGCAATGGCCATTTTGAGACTTTTATGAGTGATTATTCAAAAACTATGGGACCTAAATTTTTGATATTTGGGAAAATGACATGTTATCTGATGTGCAAAATTTAAACAGTATTTGGCACAAATATAAAATTTTGAATTTTTACGGGTCCAACGCCCTTAATGTTTACATATGTTGTCAAATAAATTGCACGTCAAAATATTCTTCTCATGTTCTCTTTATACTGTTATGGCATAAAACAAGTACAACACACAAAAAATAAGAGTTTTTGAACTGTCAAAACTGATTTAAGTATTCGAAGCTGATAACAGCACTTAAGTCTTTAGTAACTGTCTAGTATGTTACGCCAGGGCTTTTGCATAAAATGTAATTATTTAATTTTTTTAATTCGATTACAGCAATACTTGAATAGGAGTTAAAATTAACAATATGTGGTAGATAAATAAACGCTCAAAAGACCAGTTAAAATCTACACTTTTTTCATCTTTATTAAAAAGCTACATGCCAACTTTATGAGCAAACATACACCCAGAATGACCTATTTGTTAAGGCCACGGCGTAGAAGAACAGGTCTGGACACTCACCTGGAAACTTGACCCCCTTGTTTTTTGGCTGCAGTTCACCAAGTTACCGATAGTATTGTGTTTTATTGGCGCTTCAGTTAGGGCGGTCGGACTCAAGCTCCGCCCACTTCCTCCCCACAAAGATAAACAATTTATCAAAACGTATTATTAATCCATTTATGAAATACTTCCTTCGCTCACAAATTTAAGAAAAAGCCCCAGCAATCTTTATTCACTTTATAAATTTAACAATGGAATAAAGTTGGTGGAGTTTGAGTCCGACCGCCCGGATTACAGCGCCAAAAAGTACAACATTCTCGGTAACTTGACGAACTACAGCCAAACAACAAGGGGGTCAAGCAAAATACATTGGTAGATAGGCGAGTGTCCAGACCTGTTCTTCTACGACCGTGGTTAAGGGCGCGACAACCGCAATTTTCATCACCATTTTTATATTTTTTATTTGTACCAGATATTTTTTTCTTATTGTAGGCATAAAATGTGACTAAATTTGGCTCTCATGAAGTTTTTTTATCTCTTATAGTTTTCGCGTAATGGCTTGTTAAAGTCATACTTTGCATGTTTCCGTTTTAAAGACTACACTAAAACCAACTGATATACCAAACTCAAAAAAATCACAGTGGATAAAGACACTACAGGCTACAATGTCATGCTCATAAAATTAAAGAATAAAATTTATTTGAATTTTAAAAAAATGCTGAAACTAAAAATAAAAATTTTAAAAATTCTATAATTTTTTTAAAAATACAAAAAAATTTTATTCATTAATTGTATGAGCATCTAATTGTAGCCTGCAATGTCTTTATCCACTGTGATTTTTTTAGTTTGGTATATCAGTTGGTTTTAGTGTAGTCGTTAAAACGGGAACATGCAAAATATGACTTTAACAAGCCATTACGCGAAAACTATGAGAGATAAAAAAATTTCATACGAGCCAAATTTAGTCACATTTTATGTCTAAAATAAGAAAAATAAATATCTGGTTCAAATAAAAAAATGGTGATGAAAATTTCATGTCTGATGCTTTGTCATTCACGCATTGTGGATTCATAAATGTAATGTTTTAATTTTTTTTAATTTCAATAACAGTGTACATGAGTAGGAGTTAAAATTAACATTATGTGGTAGATAAATAAACACTGAAAAATCCAGTTAAAATCCACACGTTTTTAAAAATATTTATTGATAAACTACGTGCTAACTTTATAAGCAAACGTTTACCCAGAATGACACGTTTGTTAAGAGCAATCGTTCGTACAAGAACTAACCTCTATTTTGTCTTACCTACTGATTCACAACTAACAGCTCAAAATTGATCATGCGCATACAGATGCTGACATAGGAAAAATAATATAGATATTTCATTATTTCCACGAACGCATAGGAAAGCAACCAATCAGAGCGAAGGATTTGATGAATATACGCTATGTTGGTTACACGAAAAGAAAACAAAGCGAGAGTAAGAAATTTTAATTGCGGCTTTGTTTATATATTTCCTACTAACTCAAATTATGATGCCACTTCAAATACGTTCAATTGGTCTTCTGATATAGTCCAGATAACAATGAATGTTTCAGTGTCATCAAAAAAATTTAATTATAGTAAGAATTAAATTGTAAATTAACTAAGCACAAGGTTTCTTGCCATGCACAGTTTCTAGTGTTATTCTATATGTTCTGTACATATGTTTTTTAATTGTGAACTAACCCTTGCGGTTTTTAAATGAAACGGAGATGTCCATTCCTCTATGTGAACGGTTCATTTTGGCTTGCACTGTGACATATATTACATAATGTTAACAGTATTTTGCTATCAAAATTTAGTGACATCATACAAATCAGAATATACACACTGCAGCTGGGCCACAATGCGAACCACGTCCACTTCTTGCCGCCAAGCACCCCTTCTCCAGGCTAAGTGCGCTTATCTATGCTGGGATCAGACACGTCGGGCGGGGGTGATGTTACCTGACAGCTCATCCATACAAGTGTAGGAAGGTCACGGAGGCGACGCCCGCCAACTGGAACATTCTGGTTGCGGCCTCCCTCTGTCGCTTTTACCGGGAGTGCCGAGAACAATCTGGACGTGGTCGTGATCGCTATAAACACAGCGCGACGAGTGGAGGGCGAAGAAACGTCTAACGTCAATCAAAAGCAAAAAACGCTTGTACGGCTCTGCACGTCTACTTTGCGCAGACATCCTTCCCCTTCTCTTCACCTCCACATGTGAAAATTATTTTAGGTCAGTTAAAATTAGTTTACATTAGTTTAAATATGTAAATAAAGTTATGCTCTTAATCAATGGGAGATTTCATAATGTCAGGAAAGTACAATAAAAATTCATACGCGGGGCTGCTATGCAGTGTTGCAACTTCTCGTGACTACGCAGAATGGTGTGGTGCATTATTCTTTCCTGTCGCTAGGCTCTAGTCGCAGGGGTGAATCAGAATTTATTGTTCGGCATTTGAGCTGGTGCCCAGAACAGCAACGAGGGAACAGCGCAGAGCCTGGGGCTGGGGGGAGGAAGCAACTGAATACGCTGCGAGAATAGTTTAGCCACAGGACAGAAGTGCTGCAGAGAGAGAGCATGGCGTGGACTGTATGCACAAACATATAATATACTGTCGAGAATGTCGCACTGATGTGAAGAAAAACTAATATTTGTTTAAAGCCAAGCTCCCTTTCTTCCATTGTGATAACGTTTTTATGTTTTTTCCTATAAATATTATTTTTTTAATCTAAAATGAGAGCAGACATTACAAGCCTGTTTGGCAGTTTTGTTAAAAATAGTTTTTGGCACGATACTTGCTTTTTCAAGGTAAAAAATTATATGTTTTCGACTAAATAACCAATTAACAAAAATTTCGTTAGTTATTTTATAATTAGCTAAAATCATATTATTTACTGTCTTAAAAATAGTAATCTACTAGGTCATAAATAATATCCAATATGAGATCTTTCTGGTTTTGGTGACTGAGAAAATTTGAAAATTACATTTGGTGCGCCAGTAGGGCCAGAGATCTCGCCTCCCACCTGGGTGATCCTGGTTCGGTCCCGGATTTTTCGCATGTGGGAAACGTGGCGTACTTTGCCGTTGGCCAGCGGGTTTGTTCAAGGAACTCCCGTTTCCCTCGCCTCTCTCGATCTGCCGCTGCTCCACACCCATCTCACCCTCCTCGGGCTTGAGGGCGACGGGTATGTCTCGCTAGTCGAGCAGCAGGCCCGACCTTCACCCTGGCCATTGCTCATGCACAATGTGACCCTGCCCTAAGGAGGGAACACGTAGAGGATTTTAATTTTGTGCACCAGTCGTTCCGTGTAGGGACTCATAGTAGCGGATTCATACTTACTACCATAATTTCCCTCCAGTGTTAAGTTTCTTAAATGGTAATTTTTCTGGCTGGTTTCATGAGAACGGACCACCCGTGTGATGTCCCTGGGGATGTAGGAGGTTCCCAGCGGCACACAGTGGGAAAAGAGAGGGGGTAGTCGCTCGTCGCCTGTTCCTCTGGCGGATGCTGCGGGTCAGGGAAGGACGTGGATGTAACATGATTCTTGGTGCGGGCGGGAAGCAGCTCTTGTTTCTGTTACCTCGCCTTACATACACCCGCAAACTACTACAAGCCACACACAAAGACGTAATACATTTCAATATGCTTAACAGTGCGTAGTACAAAGTTCAGTGCTAAGAGCATCAATTTAAAATTGCACGTTTATAGAAACCAATTAGCCTGAAAAAAGAAAACAGCAATACTAGAAAATATTTTTTGCGAACTTTTTGAGCAAAACATTTTCTCGAGTAACGTGTTTCTGAAGAACAGTATGTGTCATCGAAATACCTTACATTTAGTTGCGGCGCAAGATATTGCCCTTAACAAATGCATTATTCTGGGTAAATGTTTGCTTTTAAATAGGCTGATAACATTGTCTAGGATTGTTTTGTAGTCCTTTGATATCTACATTTTAAAAAATGTAGATTTAAGTTTTGTTTATAGCGTTCACTTACCATACACTCTTACGGACTAGAAGTAGCCTTTTTGGATTGATGTAACATTCGTATAAATATTTTTTAAAAATTTATTAGAGAAAAAAAAAACTAAACTTACAAAGTTGGGTGATCCATACAGCACCGCGATACATTAATTATATTATTGACTAGCTAGTATCTGCGACTTCGTTCGCCGGGTTATTGATTTAATGCGATAATAATTCTGAAATAACAAAGTTTTTAAAACAGATAAATGGTTCAAAATTATGTTCATGGTCGTTAGTGACAGATTCAGAAACATTTCGAATAAAGATCTTGTTCTGCCCCTGTACCATGTTTTGCTTCCGTACCCTCCCCAATGTATAAATTATTCGCGGGCGTAGGCACAATAATTTCCCAAAGTTTTTTCAAAGTGTTTACACAAAATTTTTGGATCCCCTGTTCTGTCCCTCCACACCGCTTTGTACGCCATCCCACAAATATATTTTTTCGGCAGAAATATTCGTGGGCGTACTCACAATATCTCACCACAGTTTCACAGCAGTCGAATCATAAGCGCAGCAGAGATTTTGCCTTTGGAAGTACACAAGATCTAATCTGCCCTGCTTAGGAAGAAGGCAGTAACTACAGAACAAATAAATGTGGGGTTTTTGGTATCGTTGGATTCGTCTTGGAATTCTGCATAGCTTACAAATAAAAATCCAGTAAAATAAATTCTTACGTAGGAGTTATAGGGAGAAAACACTTACTGCCTTTGTAGTTTTTTCCAAGTTTAACAATAATAGAAGGCAGTAAGTGCATATTACTCGTATAAATAGCAGTAACTGCAATGTTAGGCCTACTGCTTTCTTATTTTGTAATGTGATGGTTGTATTCTAGGCAATACTATAAACCATGCAGTAACTTGAGTCCATTTATATTTATTTATTCAGTAATGGGAACATTCATTGTTTAGAAAAACCTTGTTTTGAGTTGTTTGAAGTAAATAAGGGAAATTTTTCTTTTCCTTTTTCAGAAATGGAATTTAAGAACATATTTGCACTATAATAACATATTTGCAAAGATGTTCGGAAATGATAAATGGATGGAATTGAAACATAGCTTTCACTTCCTCCTGAATTGTGTTGTTGCTGCAGTTACTGCTTTCTTTGAATGTTTCTTGCAATGGAGCAGAATAAGGTACTGTACTATTGTGGACTTACGCCATTGCGATATTATGTCGTCCCAGAAACCTCAGAATGAGACTAAGAAGAAGCAAACAAACGAAAGATCTAATAAATAACATATTCTGCAAACTACAGGCTGGTGGATCTCGAAGAAGATCTATACGTTACATTATAATGTTAGTGTTTTCAGAAACATGTGGACACACTCTATAGTCTGTCTCATAAAAGAATTCCACTTTTTGACAGTTGTGTTTGCATTTATTTTTTAGTTGTTTCCATGAAATAAGCAGTGTTTTCCCCTGCCACAAGTAACTTTTGCACAAACACACTTAGCTGGGTCTCAAACTGTGCAATTTATCAAAATTAAAAGTAATTTCCTGCAGAAATTGGCACACACGATAGCCTTCAAAACTGTCGAAAAATGGAATTCTTTCGTGAGACAGACTATACTTGCGATAACATCTCGACACACATGTTACGTACATATGCAACTCTACTGTACTAGCACATATATAAACTGATATAAAAATAACTTCACCCTTTTTTTTAGAGGGGGTTGCCTCAAGTGCCACCACCCTCGGTGCGCCTATGGATGAACGTTATAGGAACGCGTATATCACGAACAAACAAAGATTCATTTGTTTCTTATGTATTGTTACTAGAAATACTCGCCAGCGTATGCACGGTTATTGCAGTAAGTATGGTGTGTCACGAGAGTTATGTTTTACGCAAAAATGCTAAACATCCTGACATTACATTTATTTATTACATAAAAACTCAGTTCCAAGTATGCTACCGTGTTTTTTTTTATGTAAATACCGTGCATACATGGTACATGTTTTGGCACTCGTCAAAAAGCTTAATAACTACTCTTTCAGACCGCTGTGACTAGAAAAGTACCAACCTGATTCGTAAAACAGAAACACAGAAGTATTCTTTTTACTTTTCGCCGTATTAGTACAAATGAATTCACAGAATCACCGCTTAAATTCTCGTGGGAAAAATACTACATGCAGCAAAATACTATACGCTAATTAAATGCTCTGGGTGTAAATGTGGTACAATTTCTGCCGCACGAACTAGCCTAGCCCCTATGGCTTATAACTTACAATATTCAGATTTTTCATTTTCTTTAAACTAGCCATACTAGCTCCATATTCATGCGTTATAAGTAGCAATAAAAGGGCACGTTAAAAGCGGTAAAAGATTCAGTTAAAAATATTGAAGGATTCTCCAATACAGATTCCAAGAATAAAAAAATTAACAGTTATCCTAGGCCATAGGCTTTGCCAACTTTGTGAGAAAAAATTTTCCTCTAGTAACGTATTTCTGAAAAATAATCTTTGACGCAGAAACCTCGTATATTTAACTGTGGCGCAAGAGATTACTCTCAAGAGTGTCCAAGTGGGAACAAATAACAATTTTGTATTCGTATGAAATAGTATTAGTTTTGTAGACGATACTTGGGAGTACATGTCCCTCTTACAAAAAAAAATATGTCCAACTGGTTTTCACATTATGGCATTGCAAAATCAAAATTTGCATGTTTTCGCTTTATACACTTATACACTTTATACACCCCCCGAAAACCAACGAACAAAACTAAACCAAATAATTCAGTCACTGGCTACAGCTTGATGTATATAAAACAAATTACAACATTTATTTTTTTTTTTTTTGTATTTTAAATTGAACTCTGATAATGTAATATTTTACGAATTTTAGCAATTTTCTTAAGTACAAAACTATTTTGTAGTGTGTTTTTATATGCTTTAAGTCGTAGCCCATGACAAGTAGGTTTAATGTAAATTATTTCGTTTCATTATTTCCATTGGTTTTTGAGGTGTGTATGAATTAATGAAATGTTTGAGGTGTGTATGATGTAATAAAATGCAAATTGTGACTTTGGAAGTCATTATGGGAAAACTAGCTGAGCTATGTTTATTTTGTAAGAGGAAAATGTACTACCGAGTAATGTCATTGAACTCCCTTAAACCAAATAGTTCGAACCTGCGCCGAGGCAAAGGAAACATACTGTCTCATCATCGCTCTGATGTCTGGATTTGCGCCTGTGACGTAGACTAATCGTTGTGCAGCCCAGTCCTGTGTCTATTTCTGACTTTGCCTCATTTATTGTTTGTGTTATGTGCCAACAAGGTGCCGTCCGACCCCAGGTAAGCCTTTGACATGGTGGGGAAATTATGTCTCCCATTTCTCTTTCTTTTCCCACATTTCCTTTTTCATGATGATAGTAGTTTATTTGTAGTAGGTAAAATTTTAGACGATTACACCCGAAAGGCCGAAAAACATTTCAAGATTTTTTTACCCTCCACTGACAGAAACGTCCTTGCCTAAGTTGTTCAGGTCTTCTAAGATTTTTTTTCTCTCCGTCCCTCATTCTGAAATCATGCTTTTCATTTGTTTGTTCCTGTTTGTTACTTGTGGACTACAGTTAGTGAATAAGAGTGTGGAAAGATTTAATTCAGCGCTGTATGAGCTGCTCGGAGTCCTGGTGCGAGCAAATATAGGGACTTGCATGTTTAATTATATTATGAGGTGGGGTTCAGTCACCTGTAAGAAAAATAAACTATTTTCGTTACTAAGAAATTAAAAATTTGTTATAGGAATGAAAACGTTGTTGGCAAGAAATTGTTCGTATGTGTTTTCTGTATATTTTAGGGTACTAAAATACTTATACCCTCACACTTAAAATCTGAGTCAGTGGAATTCTCTGTTTCAATAAGTTGCAATGTTTTTCGCTGGTGAATTTGTTGTTTTGTCAATGTTGAGTGTAAAAAAGTAAAAAACCAACAAATTGGGTACCAGATTTATTTAGTATGCATATTTCACTATTTAATCAGTACGGATTCCGCTATTAAATCTGTAATTTGAAAACTACAGTATAAATGAGTAACTAAAAAGTAATTTCAACAATTATACATTACTTTAGTCCACGTGTAATAAACAGTTCAACACCGTTTCCAAAGAAATTTTGTTATGAAATTTTTGTTAGCTTCTTTATTTAAGGGAATTATGTGTTTTGAAAAGTTACAACGTTTTCTCCTGTATTTTTTTACTTATTTATATTTCTGCGGATGTTTGGTCGACTATTCATTGATGGGTTAAAGTTCTGGACGCTAGGGTAATGTAATGAAAAGTTTGCAAGTCTTTTTCCCGGATAGCACGTCGTTGCTGTCCTCTCGGGGTGGACCGTTATTATCGTAGAATTGTCGGTACGGCTCTTAATGATAACAGTCGCGTGCACGGAGACCCCGACGACTACTTAGAATATCATTTGCCTCGTCTCACAATGTCTCTAGAATTACCAATCGTAGGTGTCTTGGTCCGACGTACTTTCTGACTTGGCGGTATCTTAATAGCGTCCCGACGCCCAAAACAACGACGATGATGATGGCGCCTTGGCCCACAATACTCTGCGACTCGACGAAATCCTAATCTCAACTCGGGGCTCGACGGCGCCTATCTCCACTACGGCGTCCCGACGTCCAGTTTGACGCTAGGCGACAGCACCCGGTGCGCCGTCTTTCGTGGCTCGCCGACGTCTGCCTCTAAACTGTTACCGCGGCTCATTCGGCTTCTCCTTTGCGCCAAAACCCCCTGTCACTTGGCCCTCAAACTCCGGTTCGTTGTGGGCCAATCAGGAGTCAGCTTTCAACCGATGGCTCCCTCTCTCGAGGACAACAATTTCGGCTAGAACCATATTTATTAAATAATTCCTTAATTTCTCTTTGCTATCTACATCTAGTTACATAAAACGGTTCCTTTGCTTGTTACCGTTTATGATTTCTTAATTACTAAATAACTACAATACAATGAGAACTTACAAAACTATTGGCTCGATCCCCTCCCCTCTTGTTCGGCAGCTAGGGCGTGGCTTGAGCGTGGGTGAGGGTGAAGCCCCGGACACTCTCTGCACCTGCTTCTTTCTCTCGTTTTCACAAAGACACAATATGTACAATTTCTTGTTTTTCTGAAAAAAAAAACTTGGTGCAGTAATGGTACCTCAATGAAAACTATTTCAATGTGATTCTAATATAATGACGAGGAGACCGAGTGATCGCAAGACATAGTTATTAATACATATGGATTTATGATAGTTGGTTGACACTGTTGATGTAATTGATCGTGGTGGCGAATTATCGGCGTGTCACAAAGTTACATTTAAGTATACAGTAATTTACATTAGGCCTACGTAATAATAAGTAGTCTTGTTGTTCGGTTGTTGTGGGTAGATGAGTTTTGAAATGATCAGTTTCACTCTGTTGCGCTCTATGAAGTTACGCTGCTTTTACGAATTTTTCACACTCTTCTATAAACATTACGTTTATTATTAAGAAAACTATGTGCAAATTTAACACACATCACTGCTACATAAAAACGTAACGTTTTACTTACGGTGATGTTAGCATTTTAAGTGTTAACGTTAAGTGGATGGCAAGAGTAGGCTAAAAATGGGACGTGACGAAGTTTTGAGTTCGAATCCCCTTAGCATTTCTATGATTTTTATTTTACTTTGGCGCATGCTTTGTTGAGCTTATGAATTAATTTAGAAATAAGCAGAATTACATTTAATGTAAAATTACACTTTTATTTATTCTTATTGAAATATTTTTGATACGTTTTCACTTAGTGGAAATCTCTGATTCAATCTGTGAGTTCATTTCGCTGTTGCAGTCTGTAGTTTTCCAATAATTACCGATAGAACAGTTTCCATTTTAGAGTCTATGTTAAAATCGTGATAAACCACTTTGCGGGCTTCAGAAAACTGGGAAGGATATGCACACAGGAGTTCACTTGGTTACCAAAACAGAGCAGACATGTGTAGTTTCGAAAATAACTGACTAATGTATCAAAAATAAGATCACAATTAAAATGTTTTAACATGTTTACGTGACTGAAGATTGAAGCCTTAGTACTACTAAGAAGGGTAGGTTTATCTTACAGCCCCCGTTGGCAAGTACAACGTCTGCAATGTTACCTACATATGAAAATCGGGAAATAACTCTTAGGGAATCGAGCCTAAATCGCCGTGTTAGAAGGCGAGTGGTGTTATTGACATTCTATGCTCTTTTTTTTGCGAATGTTTTCTTGTCTCACTCTTAGTTCTTCTACGCCGACATAGCATAGGGATGAAACGACGTATGTTCAAACCTTTGGACACCATACAACAATTATTTTGTTTGGAAATTCATTAACTGTAAACTATTCATCACATGTCTTTGACAGGTAAGGTGGGCATTTATTTTATTTTGTTGTTGTTATCATTCGTTTAACCCTTTAATAACGCTCTCTACAGTGTGCACCGTGCCCTAGAATGGATAATCCAGTAAAGTATGCAACTATTGAATTTTTATCAAATATTGTTTCGTTGTAAACCTCTAAATAGATATAAACGTACGCATAGTCCCTTAAATGTAATAAAATATTTACTTGTTAAATACTATACAAGATTTTCTTTCCATTCTGAAGCAATTCTGCGGTGCAAAATTATTTGCGGTTGCTACAATATTTTGGTGGTTTCAACAAAATGTTTTTGTGACGACCACAAAATAAATTTGGGTAGATAAATAACCACAAAATATTATGAAGCTGCCACAAAGTTTTTTTTTTTTTTGCATCCTCACCAAAGTAAGTGAACAAACAGAGCAGAGTAGCTTTGTTGTATCACTAGAAGTTATTGGGCTTTTTGCGGAAATAATTTTGTCCCAGTTTTTTTCAGTGCCTTACATTCACATCTGTAATTCTCCTTATAGACGGTGATAGGATGTTTAAAATCTCACGTGTCTTGTGGTTTTACCTGCAAATCACAGATGTGTGGTGTTGATGTAACCTTAATTGTGATTGGCACGGTCAAATAAGAGACGGCACTTCACAAAAAAGTCACACTGCCACAGCTTCATACGTGCACGTAAGGCTTCGAAACAAAGTGTGCCAAAATGTTTTTCCAGAAAAGTTCATGGCATCACGCAGATGTCATCTGAGGTCCTAAAGTCAAGATTCTTAGATTATCTTCTATATTTTATTGTCGACGTGAAATTCTGCAAACGTATTTAGAAAGACGCCACTACTCCCGCTAAATGAGGTAATATATTTATCCTGTAGGCGGCTCCTGCGAGATAAAGAAAATAAATATCAGATCCAGCAGAAAAACAACTTAATTGGCTGCAAGGATTTACGGGTGAAACCGAAGGAAAAAAAAAAAAATATCAGCATGCGCATGTTGTTGCGATGCTGTGAGGAAGCGCTTCCCAGGAAACATGGCGCAATTTTACCTCTGTGCGGGTGTGGACATACAGGCACGTAAAATAGTCGGCCGACAACATAGGCGCGATAAATTACGTGGTTTATTACTGTCTGTGTGGGGCAGGAAAGAGTGGGAGAGAGATAGAGTGAGAGAGAGAAAGACGGCCTGCGAAACGGCGCAATGAACGAAGCAATCAACACGAGAGCTTCTTCCTCGTGGGAGAAAAACTACGAGTGTTATTTAATTATTTTTAACTTCCGGTGAGCTGTTAAAAAACCGGAAAGATTATTGAAAACGCCTGTAATGTCAAAAGATACGTACACCTTTGAGCTATGTTTCAACGTAATCACCGCGCAGATTAAGACACCTGTACCGGTGTAGGCCTACCAACTTTCCACTGTCATCTGCAAGGAAAGTTGCCACCTGCCTATAGAACTTTGTGTTCGTTTAAACATTTGGGCGTGGTACACGTACGAGGTTCTGTATTTCTTCGTTGCTCACTGTTAAAAGAGCGCGGAACATAATCATCAGTTTAAAATTTTAGCTTCTCAAATCAATTTGCAAAAAAAAAAAAAAAAAAACAGCAATCCTACACAATAGTTTTGCCAACTTTCTGAGCAGAAATTTTTCTCGAGTAACATATTCTGAAGAACAATCTCTGACGCCGAAATCTCTGCATTTAATTGCGGTGCTAGTGGTGACGTTTGACGAAAATTTTTTATTGTTTCAAACATTTATAAATTTCACCGTTTCATGGTTTGTCTTGTAGACATACATTATGACCATATTATACAGAAATAAAATAAGTTTTGACTTTCGAAGTATTTTATAATTACATGTCAAAGTACAAATTTGCATTAAACGGTTTTATGCTTTAAAACAAAACCAAGTGACTTACCGAACGAAAAAAATTCACACTGAACAATTAAGACGTATGCTACAAGGTCCCTTATATAAAACCCAAAAATAATAATACTTTCGTATTTTTAAAAGATTATGTAATTTTCTTAAGTTTTAATTTTAAATTTCATTTTTTTAATACACATTTTTAAAAATATTCTTGGTGTTATATATGAGACCGTGTAGCATATAACATCGTTATCCAGTGTGAATTTATTTAAGTTCGGTACGTCAGTTGGAATTCCTTTGAATCATAAAACCGTTTTATGCAAATATGGACTTTAATGAGCTTTTATAAAAAAAACTACGAAAACTGAAAAAATGTTATTGCCGTAAAAAATAGCCGCAATATATGTCTACAAACCAAACTATGTCTAGTACAAATATACAAATGTTTAAAACAATAACTATTTTCGGGCAAGCACCCCTTTAACAAATGCTACCTTGTGGGTAAATGTTTACTCATAAAGTTGGCAAATATCATAATGTACGATTGTTGTTTTGTAGTTTTTACATTTTGATTGTAAGAAAGCATAAATTTCAATTGGTGTTTTCAACATTTATTTATCTACCACACACTCATAACATTAACACTGAAAAATGAAGGTTTTCTTGTCACTCAACACGCCTTGACATAATTACTGAAATTAGAGTGGCTTAACTTTTTATTAACAATTTACCATGTAAAACTTTAAAAATATTTACATATTTAATTGGATACTTCTATTGATGGTTACAGACGTAGCAATATTAACAATAATTGAGAAACATATTTAATTATAAAATAACCGTTATGACTTTCTGCTTATGACGTGACAGCTCCGGATTTATGTATCGCTAACAATTTATTTTTCTTAAGGAATTCGAATAAATCCAAGAAAGCCTGTTCCCCTCCTCCTGAAGAGAAACAGATACCCTCGGCCCGCTCAGTGATTAGTTACTAGCATTTCTGCACTGGCACAGAATAACTTAACCTCTTCAGATATTTGCCCGATATATCTCGGGTTGTAAATCAGTACAATAGAAATTAGTAAAATAAAAATAATTATTTTTAATATTTCATTTTTTAACTGTATTCTTTTATATTACTGTTTTTATTGTATAACAAACTATATTTCGTGGGATTGGTGGAGAAACTCACTAAGTCAATTTTTGGATTTGTTTAAGTTATTGTTTTAATGTTTAATGACATGGTGAATATACAATTAATATAATATGAACTGATTAAAGTATATTGATTTGAATAGAGGCCAGTTGAAGTTGTTATAATTAGCACCAAGAAAATCACAAATAAATAATCATTTTCCCAAAACAGGCTAAATTTGACTTAGTGAGTATCTACACCAAGCCCACGATTTACTGTATAATTTGTTTAAAAACGTCGAATAGTTTAGGCGAACTTTGTGAAATAAGCGAGACACTAAGCCGTCAACTCGGTGAGAGATTCTGGTCAGCACTTAACATCTATGTCTTTAGCGCTGGTGAGGGATGACATGAGTTGAGTGTGGAGCGGTACTGGAATGAAGTGTGGGGGAAACGGGAGTTCCCCGAGAAAACCCGCCGACCAACGGCATCGTCCGGCACGAACCCTAGGTGTGAAAATCCGGGGACAGACCCCGCCGGGAATCGAACCCGTATCGCCTTGCCGTGAGGCGAATGGTCTAACCATTTGGCCACCGCGGCCCACCGGCAATTCGGTGTGAAGGCATTTACCAATCATCTGCTGCTGACGAATGCACAAGGAAAATCTTTTATTCTGATTACGAGCACCTTAAATCTATTTCGACTATTTTGACCAAATAATTAAGATGAATTGCAATAACGATCGATTAAAGTCGATTACCACTGACTAGCGAAATTCAGTGTACGTTTCGGAGTTTCGCATACGTCATGATATACTCTATCCATTCTAAGGTTGCAACAAATTCATTCAAGTGAATGACAATACAATTTTTGCACAGCATAAATTTCATTTCAAATATTGAAAAATTCTAGGTAACTGTGTTAAGGCACTAACACTGTCTGAGGAATCAAGATATATTTTTTTTTAATTTTATTAGCAACTTTTATTTCTGATGCAACTTTAGAGTGACAGAGTATAGTACATTTTGAAATACGACAGTCTGAAAATGCTGTTTCTAGCTGTGTTAGAGAACTTAGAAACAGTGTTTTTAATTAGCATGGTGTCTTGGTGGTATTCTGTCCTAGTTCGAAGTGTGTTTTCTTTACGTACATTGGCACAACGGGCACATGTGAAATAGTTTCGTAAAAAAACTATATACGAACACACTGCAACGTATTAGAAAGACCCAGGCCGCTCTCATTCAGTCGCACTGACAGCGCCATAACACACCGATCATCGATGTACTACGCTGTCACGTCTATGCAAGTTTTCCTGTAATATCTGTGCATAAGTCGTGCATCAAAAGACGCAAAGATCATATTAAACCGACAATTTATACAATTCCACATCCTTTTGATTCAAAAAATTTGCTGTTGTACTCCTTTCACAATCCGTTTCATTAGTGAAAATTTTCAAAATCCACGCCGGCCCCCGTAGCGTAGACGGTTAGCGGCCTGTCTACAATGTGATAGGTCCTGGGTTTGAATGCTGGCTCGGGCATGGATGTTGTGTTGTCCCTTCACCTCATTTTACCCTCATCTGCTCTTAAGATGTTGCTAGTGGGCCGTAAAACCCTCTCACCTCACCCTCAAAATCCACCTACCAAAATTGTTACTGCGAGGATGTTGTTAAATTCACCCATTTTAATATATATATATATATAGAGAGAGAGAGAGAGAAAGAGAGAGAGAGAAAGAATGAGAGAGAGAAAGAAAGAGAGAGAGCGAGAGATAGAGAGAGACTCACACACAATTAGAATTAAAGCAAAGAGTTCTCTAATAAGAAAATTTGTGGATAAAAAATAAATAAAAGAACTCTAAGCAAGTCTCCATTGATCCAACGAGCTGCTGTTTTTTAAACATAATTGCAGGATACTTGAGATTAGTGAATATAAGTTACAGGTTGTGTGCCGAACAAGATCCGCGCAAGCAATGGCAGAAAGTTATTCACCAAACAGCCGACCAATACGGAACGTACAGCACGCAGTTACATATCAGAAACAATGCACAGGCCAACAAAAATCCAAAGGAAACCGCTTCGCCCCTGTTTTTCTACCTAGTCAGAGACGTAAAAGATGAGTGCTAACATAGCCGCCGTTAGCAGAAGACCGCGGCCTTTAAAATATCAGTCCTGCCACGACGTGTAATTTTAATAGCACTTTGAGTTCACCAAACGGAAATTACTTTTCTACCCTACATACGGTTGGATCATGGAAGACTGCAGTCGTAGGAGAGAGCTGGAAGCTAGGGACTCATGACTTTCGGTACGTGTGTATCTACAGCTGTGCTTCATGGTTACTGGTCGCGTGTCCTTGCATAGGGACGTCTGTCATTTGACTGTGGCAATCAATTTAAGGTTACTGCGATACTACATGTCTCAAATTTGCGGGTAGAACCCTCACACCCGTCAGATTAAAAATAACCAATCACAGAACATGTAGCAGAATAGCCGATGTGTGCGTAAAGCATTGAAACAAGTTGATGCAAAACTTTCATCGCGAAAATCAGTGCGCGGCGTTTTCGAAAGTCACTAGGACGGATTTGGAGCTGGTAATGCCTCACGTTCCGTGTGCGCGAGTGTAGCTGTAGCTCGCGCTCCACGCACGCAGCTGTGCGCCCGGCAGGCAGGCCGGCTGCACGTGCTGGTCGCGGAACGCTGACGATGAGCGTGGCGCGGGTGTCGGCTCAAGGTCACTACTGCCGGAGATGACGCAGGGGTGCAGTGATGCTGCGAGTAGCACGCGGATATGCGCCTCGACAGGCTCTACGTGCCGCCATATTCGGTCTGCCGCGGTCGTCGGCACACACGTTCCCAGGGGCGGAGCCAGAAGGAGGGGTTTGGGGGGTCAGAGGGGGCATGGCCCCTCCCAAGACTACCCCCAAAAAGTTAAAACAAAATAAATGCCAATTAAAATATAAAATAAGAAATACCTGACACTTTTTTTAAAGCTTACTACAAAACAACACTATAGGTGCTCAAGACTACCCCTAAAAAAATTTAACCTAAATAAATGACAAGTAAAAATATATATATATATATATATATACACACATATATAAAAAAATAAATACCTCACACTTTTTCTAAAGCTTAATACAAAACAACACTATAGGTGGTTGGGGATAAAACGAGCGCTCAAAAAATCCCTGCAAAAATTCTATGTTCAGCCAATTCGTATCTTTCCTCGCGTAACGGCTAACGAAGGGAAACGTTTAGCATCTTTGGACACGTCACTTTATTGTTGCGCGTGTAAGATAAACTGTGCAGTCGGTAGGAACCATTTCAGTTCGATAAAAAAAAGTTTATTAAAAATAATCAATACAAATATGTCGATTTCAGTAGATTTTATTTCAATATTGTCGTATTTAAGTAGGAAAATACACGTAACTATATACAGTAATCGCTGCCAACTGTAGAAACTGTAAGGCAACTATTGTTAATGTTAAATTATATGCAGTAATTGCTAGTGATAGTTTTGAAAGGTTAAATTTTTAGTGCTCATTTTATCCCAAACGACCTATATCATGGTTAGACGATTTTGTGTTGCAACAATATATACAGATAGAACAGTGATTAGTAAAATAGATAAGTTAGATAGTAAATGGTTTCCGTAGTATTAAATAAATCTTGCTATTTTCTGGAGCTTGCAATGTTTTGAGCATTTTAGTTTTTTATTCATTAAAATTAATGTATGTGTTTTGAGGAACAGCACAATAATAAAAAAAAAACACGTAGAAACAGAAGTTAAAATTTTTACCTAATGTTTTGTATATCTGCACACGGGTTTCCATTTTCAAAGGAAAACATGTACATTTAAATACTACCATTTCTTAAAAGGGTAGTGCAATTTGGCACCTGAAAATCTAATTTTTTTTTTTCGGGAGAGAACAACCGAATACTCCACTTTTTAATTGGATGTGGTTATATCTACTTTTTTTTAGAGAGCAAGGCACACAATTCAGGGCTAAAAACATCCGTTTAAAATTTTAGGTTTTTCGAAACCAATTTTCAAAAATTAATAACAGCCGCCCTAGACAAAAGGTTTTGCCAACATTCTGACAAAACGTTTTCCTCGAGTAATGTATTTCTGAAGAACTATCTCTGAAAATCTCGTTCATTTAATTGCGGCGCAAGAGCTCATAATTAATAAATGCATCATTCTGGATGAATATTTGCTCATAAGATTGGCAAACATCATTATCTGGGATTGTTGTTTTGTAGTGTTTTCATATTGACTTTTAAAAACTTGTAGAATTCAATTCGAATACTTCGAGTCCAGATTTTCTGAAAATAACCACATGCATGTTTTTTTTTTTTTTTTTTTTTAATTGTGTATTACGTCTCGTATCAGCGAATTCATTAGATTTAAGGCCTCGCTCTTTAGTTTTGAAGTGGTTTCGAAAATATTTTCTTAAACGCAAATTAATACATATATAAATTCATTCTTACAGTTTTAAGGCTTATAAATAATTGCTTACATCTGAATTTTTTTGTTGCAATACAACAAACGGATTTTTAGATTTTTGCCCCTGAAATATCACATATTTTGTTATCAAAATAAGCCAAAATGAAGCAAAAAAAAATTTTGCTAGCAAACGGTACATTATTAGAAAAAAAAACGCTCTGGCAAAATTGTGTATTGTGTGATTGTAAACAGTCCCAGATTCTTTCAAAGCATTTGGTTAAAAAATATTCGAGTTATTTGCAATTGTTTGAAATAACTGAAAGATCATGGTCTTAAGCGCTAGTGAGGGGTGACATGATGTGAGTATGGAGCGGCGCTGGATTGATAGGGCGGGGGAAACAAGAGATCCCCGAGAAAACGCGCTAACTAACGACATGATTTCCACATGCGAAAATCCGGGGACCGACCGGGCCGGAAATCGAACTCGGTTCGCCTTCTGGGAAATAAAAAGCTCTAGTCACTGCACAGGAACTGAGAGAGGGATAGACCACGCCCTTAGTAAAGAAAACATCACAGGAAGCAAGAGTCGAGCCCAGATCCACCAGAATGCGGGTACAACGTGTGTGTGGGCTCTAAAGATGACTTACTCGCTCACCGTTCTGTGACGGTATCAAATGTGGCGCATCATCAAGTACAGGGGCGTCCCGCGTCATTTCAGGTTTTTCTTGGGGGGGGGGGGGGGGC
>PNEQ01079330.1:0-23334 GCA_003012365.1 Medauroidea extradentata
GAAGCAGAAATCGTTGAAACATATTCCTAAGTCTGTGTAAATATATGTTGAAAGAGTTAAACCGTTTAGAATGCTGCGTAAGAAGGCGGCAACCAGTGAAATCGAACGTAGCTCCGTCGCTAGCGCGCCGCGAGCAGAATTCAAGCCGGTTGCGGGTGGGTAGGCAGCCCACTTGCCAGTTCTGTGTTGAATCGAAACACACTGTACATTAGCTGTTACTCAGTTGGAACAGCAGACAATGAACTAGTATAAGGGGCGGCTTAAGTATGCATAATGAAATGAATTCTAGCATGTAGGTAATTGAAAGCATGTCGGTAATTGAATTCGCGAAGTTTTCCTCTCTCTATAGATAGGGCTTGGGTATGTATAGGACATTATATTGTAGCATGCAGGTATTTGAACTCGCGAATGTTTAGGTCCCCTATCCCTGGTGCATCAGCCGTGAAGAATGATGGATAGGAACGGACGAAGACCTACTACAGGCGGGCCCGTATACAGTTGCCTACCACTGCCCCCTCCCTCCCCTCTCCTGACAACAGGTGGCAGGAGTTGACGCAACAATGTGTCAGTAACCCGACCACGTTCGGCGAGCAAGTGTTACACAACAGTGGCCATAGAGGGCAGCACAATCGCTGCACGCACCACGAGCTAGCCTTGGCCTTCAGGCCACCACCATTCTTCCTGTATCCTCCACGGCTGTATGGAGGTCAAGACCCATATCATTGACAGTGCACACATAACACAATAATACATGTTGAGCACAGTAGAAATAAGCCATTTCAAACGATCATAGAAACGAAACGGTACAACATAATTGCGTCAAACCATTTCCTAACAATACAGAATCTGTGGAAGTTTTTGGTGACGTATATGGACGCAATACTTTTGTTGCAGTCTGCCGCTGTCAGACGGTGCAAGAGTATAAAATGGCATGTACACCAGAACAGAAGAGCTAGTATGTCGTGCAAGAACAGAATCAGTAACCGCCGTGCAACGAGAAATTTTCTACCTTAAGGGCGTGGACACGAGTTTCCTCGCATTTAACGACAATTATTTTTTAAAACATAAATGGGAGCCGATATCGTAAAATCGCTTCGTAACACTGTTATGACTGATTTAAACTGCATACTCTAATTTTGTCGAGTCAGAAGACTGCAAAATAGTTGCTAATCAGTTAATTGACGAAATTTCCTTTTAATTTATAAATTAGCTATTCTCATCATACAGTTTGTCTCGAAAAATAATATTGCATAGTAAAACCAATTTGCAAAAAAAGTCACGAAGCAATTTTACGATATCGACTCTCGTATTGATTTTAAAAAATAATTCTCTCGAAAGCCGAGAAACTCGGGCCCAAGCCCTTAATATAAACTCCCGTTTTACCTGATTTCACAATCCAAAACATAAGCACTGGGAACTCATTTAGAAGACCAAAAATAAAAATTAAAAAATTAAACAATCTTGAATGTCATTCGTAAGCAGAGTTATTTTAAAAATATTTAACGGCTGTAAACAAACTCATTTTTAAGCTTTAAGCTCTGCATGTATAAGATGAAGGCACGCAGTATTTTGGAGAATATGTTTGTATAAACCATATTCGTGATTTTACATTGAATTCACTCACTGCAGCCGTGTAGAAGGAATTACTAGAGACATGCGAATTTCGCGTTAGTATTTGGCCACAAGGTATAATTCACTAACCTACACTCAACCGAACAAACTCTATTGGTGAATAGATTTCTGCTCCACTTTGTTTCATGTCTTAAGAGTGCATGATATATATTTTAGCGCTAAAAGCACCAGGTCTGAATGTAGGTTTCTCGAAGCCAATTTGCAAAAATCGAAAAACAGCAATCATAGTCAATAGTTTTTTCCAACTTCCCGAGCAAAAATTTTTATCGATTAACGCATTTCTAAAGAACAATCTCTGACGGCGAAATATCGTACATTTAATTGCGGTGCAAGAGATCTCGAAAATGCATTATACTGGATAAATGTCTGCTAACAAAAGTTGGCAAATATAATTACCAAGGATTGCGGTTTTGTAGTTTTTCTATACTGACTTTCAAAAAGTGAAGATCTCAATTTAAGTATTCAGCGCTTATTTATCTACACAATTATTGACACCTTGTCTTTGTTACAAGTCGTGTCTTATCTGACTTTGCCAATCAGAGTTAAGTTATTACGTGGCTATATGTCTGTGATTTGTGGGTAGAACCTCAAGACATATGAAACTTAAACATACAATCACTGAACAACAAGCTGAGTTGCAGATTTGTTCATAAGGCAATGAAACAAAGTGAGGCAGAAATTTTTTCACAAAACATCATCAGCTCTCATACTGGTCCCGCAGCCAAGTAAAGGTTTTGACCGAGTGGCGCAGCGGATGTGAAATGGTATCTACTGCGCAGCTACCCGCCCCACATTTCCCTTCCCAGCCAGTAAGAGGGGAAATGACGAAGCCTTGAGTGTGCCATTAGCAGCTACAACCAATCAGCAGATGCGCACACCTCCGCTGGTTAGGGGCAGGAGGAGAAGGAATCTTCCCCTCTGCGCGTCGCCAGGACCTTTCCTAGCTCGCGTGACCTGTAAGTAATGTGTTCCTGTCTTCGCTTTATATGTCCGCATTATAGGATAATGTGTATCTTACTACTGGCCTTGTAACATTGATTGAGAAGTCCTTCAGGCTCGCCACACAATCTGTCGGCCAACAACACAAGTCAGATGAGCACACAGATAATAATGCGAAATATGCAGTTCTCTAGGAATTACTAGAGAGAGTGAAAAATTATGAAAACCACAAGTGGCAAAGTAGCCTGCAAAAAATTGTAGCATGTCGGGCCTAGTATGATTGTACGAGGATAACTTGATACGGTTCAAAATATTACAGACAAATAACAAACGATCATTAGAGATTATGATTTATCGCGGGAAAACTTGACTGTCTGCTGTTTTTCAACACACATTCGGCGTATTAGATTATTCCTGGCTTTCTCTTGAACTTGGAGCTGTTTTCCTATTTTACTGAGCCAATAAGAATCCCTCTATTGTAATATTTGATGCCCGTTGTTGGTCTGCAGACAGCTTCGTTGTGTCATCCGAGCATCACCCAACCATATATTTTACAAAAATCTACACAGTTTTCTAGGGCATGTTGGCCCAAAACATTTTCGCGATATATCATCATCTTTAACGATAATTATCGACGTACCACATTTATCATTGATCAGGTTCTGTGAAAACACGAATAAGGTAATAAGAGCATTGGACACGTACATACTACACTGAAACATAGCAAAAAAGTGAAGTGTTCCCGCCATAAATAGAGACCTGAAAAGTCGTGTTTTCTTTGCTCAAGTAATGACGCAAACAACTGTATGTTGTTGTCAACATTTCTAACTGACACTCGACTTATTCGACACGTCTTGGCAGTCGCTGAGCCAATGACAGAAAGTAACTAAATGCAGGCTCATATCACTGTGTCAGCGAGCAGACGATAGACAGTTGCTGTATGCTTGAGTGTACATATATTCTTGGAAGCTAGCCTACACGTCAGAGAAACAGCGAATTTTCCCCGTGTCTCGCAATAAATCACCATCGCTTGAAATTGAATGGTGTTATGCAGAAAGAGACCATCCCTCACTTGACAAAGTAGAACATAAACATTTGTTACTTCAACATTGTTTTTTTGTTTTGTTAATTAACACATCTCATATTCAAATACCCTACATCTTGAGTTTGGCTGCTAAGCTACTGAAGTAAATAATGTATACTAATTCAGAAACTTGATTTTTGTCTGTCTTTTACATTTGTGGCTTGAATGCCTTCTGCATAACAACATTCCATTGAGACAAATCAGAGCACGTTGGACACCCCTGGCACGTAGAGCGCCAGTATACATACATGTAGCGGCACGAATGGCGCACGAAGATAAAACGAGAGTAATAAAAACATACGGAGTCTAAACGACTCATGGTGAAGAGGGGAGAGGAGGGAAAAACAAAGGAAACTACTTACCCTCCGAACAAACATCACCTGTTTTCATTCCATTCCATTTTCTCTTCGGGGGTCGTCTTCCACGTTTCTTTGAGAGCACATTTCCATTTTTTCTCGTCGACCAATCATCGGGGGAATATTTTCCTGTGTTTCCTTTACCTGGCTTCGAGGAAATGCATAGCATAGGAGGGAAAGTACAAACTATGATAGCATGGCAGAGAGAAATTAAGGTCGTTTCTTAAGTTTACTGCACTTAGGTCTAACTTTCCTCCTTTTGGGGTAGTGCTATATATATATATAGGCCTATATATATATATATATATATATATATATATATATATATATATATATATATATATATATATATATATATACATGTGTGTGTGTTATTTTTTTATTTTTGAAGCCATAACATTTATTTAAGTTGTTGTTATCAGAATTTTCTCTTTGCCACGACTTACGATTTAGCCTTGATAAACTGCTTGACATAAATAATAACGGAATATTTCATTAATATGGCATACGAGAGAACTACAGGTTAACTTTCAAGAATTATTACAAGTCCAATATCACATTATTATGATCTCCAAAAGTCATCACAGATATCTTCTATGCCTCAACATGGGCACATTTACAAAAAAAAATATTTGAAACCATACGATACATTGTAGGAAATCGATTAATTAAATTAAGCATCTAGCTCTCCCCCTTAAATAAACGTATTTGATATTTCTACGAATTATCCTTCAGTAGATCAAGTCACGATGCTTGATGTAGAGGAAACAGTCGAACATTATTTACCTTCACCGATAAAGTTCTGAGAAATTATGTGTGTTATTTCCGCAGGAGTTCTTGGTAGTACAGTTTCCGCATACAAAAAAAATAGCTCAGCCAGTTTTACCATAATAGAACATGAAAGTCACAATTTAAACGTTTTTAGTTCTTATAAACCGCAAAACCAATAAACATAAATAAATTAAAAATTTCACACTGAAAATATATGTCACGGGATACTGCTTGACACGTTTTTAAAATATATTACAAAATATTGTATTTCAAAGATTTTGAATTTTTTGCTTCTTTTATCGATTTTTTTCACATACAAAGACATTTTGTCATGCATTTTAAAACATGCAAGCACAATAGCCCGTGACGTGCAATTTCAGTGTGAATTTTTAAATTAATTTTGTTCATTGGTTTTTGCAGATTATAAGAACTAAAAACGTGCTTATTTTTACCTTGAAGTGTCATTATGGGAAAACTGGCTGAGCTACTTTATTTTTGTAAGAGGAAGATATACTGCCTAGTAAAGTCTACAAAACTAAAATAATTTCAAACAAAGATAAAATTATGATTTCTACTCACATGGACGCCCCTGCACCAATCGAGGTGGCGTAATGGCGAAAAAACAACGCAGTCACATTTGGGAGGTCCTGGGTTCGATCCACAGATCTAACAACCTGATTTTGATTCACCATGAGTAGAGATGATGGCATATATCGCGAAAATGTTTTGTGCCAACATAGCCTTGAAAACACTGTAGTTTCTTGTGACATGTATGATTGGGTTATATACATCTGACACAACGTAGCTGTCTGAAAATCAATAATAGGCATCAAATATTACAATAGCGAGATTCTTATTGACTCAATCAAATAGGATAACAGCTCCGTGTACAAGCGAAAGTCAGTAATCATGTCATAAGTTGAACGTGCGTTGAAACCCAGCAAACAGTCAAGTTTTCCCGCGATAAACCATCATCTCTAACCATGCGCTTTCAAAATGACTTCAGGCATGGCCGTCTTTAGTAGAAGGCCGGAGTCTTGAATGTGGCAACGCTACATCGGAGGCCTGCTGCCAGTCGCTCATTGGCTGCCCTAGTCAGCGTAGACGTGTAAAGCTGCATCTGTACACGTTGCAGAGACTAGGGTGGCCAAGAAGTGACAAGCAGCTGGCCCCCCGATGCAGTGTTGCCACATTCAAGACCCCGGCCTTCTACTAAAGACGACCATGATTCAGGAGAATATTGACATAATTTCTAACTACTGGTAATGGCTGATTCATTCACAGTTCCACGCTTATCTGAGTTACTGTAACCGTCCGTAATAACTTCAATGAGAGGTGCAATTTCTTAATGGATACGTTTTAAGAGCGAGTCCTAGGAATATATAGGCGCGCGCGCGCACACACGCGCACACACACACGCACGCACACACACACACGCACGCACACACACGCGCGCACACACACACAAACACACACACACATATATATATAGTAACGAAACTTTGCATGCAGTTTCATATCATAATTACAGATTATGTTACATCGCGAAAATGTATTGCGCCAACATACCCTTGAAAAAAACTGTAGTTTTTTGCAACATGCATGATTGGATTATATACTTCTGACGTTCCGTAGTTGTCTGCAGACCAATAACAGGCATTAAATATTACAATAGCGGGATTCTTATTGGCTCAGTCAAATAGGGCAACATATCCAAGTACATGCTAAAGCCAGTAATCTTCTTGTAAGCTGAGCGTACGTTGAAAAACAGCAACAGTCAAGTTTTCCCGCGGTAAGTCATATTGTATCTGTAAAATTTTAAGTTTTTGCCACTATATAATTCAAATAATTAACATTTTGTTTCATAATTACATTGATCTGTCAATTCTTGAGGTTTTTCTTGTAAAAACAGAGACTTGGTATTTGAACTACGTATTAAAATAACGTTCTTCTGTGCCTTAGTGAAGTTCCATCGCAGTACATGCCATGGCTATTTCATAATTAATTAAAATGTGGACGTGTCGACAATACCAGATATGCCTGTGACGCACCGTTCCCGAAAAATTCCAACTAAGACGTTCCCGTTAAAGATATCAAAACATGTATTTGATAAGTCGCGGGAGGTTTTTTGAAGATTCAAGGTCAACAGAAACCTGGCTAAGTTAAGGCCACGATCTATCATTTCTGCTGTATTTACGATATATATATTTTTTCAATTAGCCGTAAACGAGAACACATATACAAAATAGAGTATTGGTTTGTGGACATGAGCAATATCGCATATTTACAAACCAATACAGTCTTATTGCAAAAAAAACATTTAAAAACCTCAAATATACAAAACATGTTGCACACTTCTGTTAAAAACACTGTATACTATATTAATTAAATTCTTCAAGACAAAACGCACAGTGGTTTCAGGCAAATTCCCATTAATGAAATAATTAGCCCGATCTAAATAATTTCTTCTCTAGAAAAAAACTAGACTAATACTAAAACCAAATTTGAATAAAATCGTAATTTTTTTTTATATTTGCTCTTATGTACAACTTTTTTAAAAATAGCCATCGTGAAGACTATAGAAATGATAGATCATGACCTTAATATCTACAACGCAATGTTCGAAATATATTTTTAAAAATTAATGAAAAAATGCTGTTTTTTTTTTTTTTTTTTTCGCAGTAGCCTAGTAAGTATTCTGAGAGTGTCAACACTCGCTGATGCCTGCTCTGTGACGTACCCCCCCCCCCCCATCATTCCAGAAGTTCACGTACGCCTCAGGAGACTATGAGAACTCACTAAAAATAGTTGGACGTAGGTAACAAGAACAGCTGAATGCCGGAATGTTTAAGTGCCGCTACCGAAGATATCACAAAAAATATAATGTAGTCGGGACGACCCACAGCTCGTTGAAAGCTTTTACAACTATTTTTACTCTCGGGAGCTTCGGTCCACAGCCGTCCCTCGCCCTATTTCCTTTCACAACATTGTCTATATGGAAAAGAATACAAAAAAAATCTTTAACATGGAAAGATTATTTTTTTCTTTTCCTTTTTAGGTAGCAGCAAACATTCAAAGCCAGTTCCGAGTAGATCTAGTTTGTCCAACACAGGACTAATAGACGTTGTTGTGTGCCGGCAACACCAGCACAAGTTCACTCGACCAGAAATGGGGGAAGGAGGAAACGGATTGAAAGCAATTTCGAGTCTCACACCAACTCTAAAAATAACCTCATAGTTGAAATTTTAAACTAAATTTGTTTATATAGTCTAATTTCATTTTATTTTACAAACTATTCTTTGAAATCATGTTACCTAAGTATATTGTATACATATATACACATATACACACATAAACACACATTAAACTTAGTAAAATTTAGGACTAACATCGTATCCTGCATTTTCTTTCATAAAATGACTTTGCGACCTTCAACCATCAAACAAATTTCATTATTAACAATTATATTCATTAAGATCAAAAAAGCATCCTTAAATTTTTTATTCTTTACTTGAAATCAAATTAGCACGGGCGGCGGTGCAAAGTTTCCCTGCCTTATACAAAGTTACGCCTAAATGACTATGTAAAAATTTTGTATATTCCACGGAAACTTGTTGAAAATTTTACTTATTTGTTTTTGTTGATACGTCTTGCCAAAAATTACAAAAATTATGTTTATGGTGTACGGTTGCAAGGTTCATAAATAAAACTGCACATCAATTTAAATTTTAAGTAAATCGAAGCTCTTTCCAACTTCAAATCCCGGGGGCTCTAATTATTGCAATAAATACAACGTGCATTACTTTACATCTATATTAAATACATTATATCGAATACAATAAAAATATAAACACAAACAGGTTTTTTATTTCAATTCAAATGCACCTTTAACAAACAACTTTACAAACACAGTAACGTATAGTTCTTTTTGCGTCACCATACTAAACCAGTTTACTGAGAAAAATTGTATTAAACATAACCGAGCAGTGAAAACTTAACTCAGTTTAAAACGCAGACATATAAAGCAAACCAGACCATATGAAATACAAAATAAATGACAATCGAAATAAATGGTATTAATAGTTTTTCATAAATGCAATTAACTCTCTCTAACAGTCACATATTTAAAAAGATACAAGTAATTTGTTTACATTCAACAGTCTTACAATAATTGCAATACATCGGCGTCATTCGAGAAATGTATATGCAGTTTTCATTTTTTCCCAACCTAAACTGCCTCACTTCGAGACGTTAAGTTTTTGTAATTGTTGTGTTCTGGTTAGGTTGTGAATTGTTTTCACTACAGAGCGACAAATGCTTGAAATAAACTCGTACAGGAAGTATCAGAAATAAAACAGAAAATATGAATTCAGCTTCATTTCTTATCTGCCAACACTTTCAAGAAAAAGAGACTTATGTACATGTGATTTTTTAAATGTCTCTACATGTGGCATTAGACATAAATAACAACTTTCTCTGTAAAGAGAGATCAGTACTAAGAAGTAAGAATGTTGAGGCTAATTACAAAAAGTATATACAGCTGATTCATGGGTGTTTCGCAGACTGAATAAATAAATAACTGGTAACGCCCATAATACCGCGGGAAGCAATAACGTGACTCTAAATAACGTCTCAAAAATCCAGCCCCTGAGTTTGTGTTACCTAATACATAATCCATGGAGATAAACTAAAGGTAGGTAAGCTTCGTGCCACACTATCTGCTGTTATAATTACGTCAAACATATTATATTTTAAGTACAAGAGACAATGATAAAAGCGAAAGGCATACTTTAAGGGTGCTCAAGTGCGATAAAATCATAATTTTGTATATGTGTGAAATATCGTTAGTTTTGTAGACGATATTGCGAGTGCAGTTTCCTCTTGCAAAACAATTTTAGCTCGCATAGATTTCTCATGATGGTGCGTAAAAGTCAAATTTTGCTTGTTACGCTACCATGCAAATAGTGAAGACCAATCAATATATATTTAAATGAAATAATTCACGATGAATTTACATCCCATAAGCTATGCAATGAAATATTTTAAAATCCAAATGCCATATTTTGAATTTACAAAATTCAATTTTTTTAAAATACAAAAACAGTTCGCGGGAAGTTTCTTAATGTTTTATTACGTAGCCCGTGGCATTTCATATCACTGTGAAATACCTCACTTACGTATGCCAACTGGTTTTCACTATTTGCATGGCAGCAGAACAAGCAAATTTTGACTTCGACGCAACGTTATGAAAAAACTATGCGAGATAAAATTGTTTCGTAAGAGTAAACTATACTCACAAGTACCGTCTACAAAACTAACACTATTTCATATAAATATAAAATTATGACTAAATCGCACTTGAACACTCTTCAGGCAATGTCAAAGAGACTTTGTTGTTGCGTATATTTCAAATAACCTGTAATGAAATGTTTAAAAAAAAATTTCAGTAAAATGTGTAGTCATACGATAAACAATTTAAGTTCAAGGCTTCTAAAATCAATGCATAATTCATTCGCAAAATAAAATTGCTTGATTTACGCTAATTTTTAAACTCAAAACTTGTGATACTTTGAGTATGACGTACTACACTATTTACTTACCTACTATAACTAGAGATGAATGGTATATCGCGAAAATTGTTTGTGCCAACATACCCTTGAAAACGCTGTAGTTTCTCGCAACATGTGTGATTGGGTGTTATGTCTGGACACGTCACTGTATGCACACCAATAAAACGCATTAAATATTACAATAGCTTCATTCTTAATGGCTCAGTCAAAACTAACTGGCGTGGCCAAATTTACGTAAAAAATCATGTTATTGAAAGTTACTCAGTATTATTTTGATGGTTACGAATGGAAATGAAGAAAATTTTTACCATCATGTACACAAATCAACTACGTATTGTAAAACGATGATACTTTTTCAGCCGAACGAAAAAAAAATGCATGTTCTTACAACAAAAATTACGAATATGGCATTTATTTACACACTAAGGAGCCTGCCTAACTGGCCACTGAACCGTGTTGCAGTGAATTAGATATCACGTTAGTTTTCTAAATTATTATACGTGTTTATAGAGAAATGTGTATATGAAAAGAGAACACATTTCACACAGAACGTGGACTTTCAAAACGTAACGTACATTGTAAATACTATTCCCGAGCATTAAAAAATGCTTAATTATGGCTCTGTTCGCAGAGTTATATATGAAAACATGATTGTTAAATTAATACTAAACTAGCGTACGGTTCTACAATGCACTTTGGTACAGACTTTACAACAATAACGTTAAGTCACCGCTTAAATTCTCATTGTAGCAGCGGTGCAACGGAAACTCTGCTTTCCGGTTTAGCGATTTACGCGTTAAGATCTGTGGGACACTGCGCTCGCCAGTGTAGCCCTTGTCGCTCATTATCTACTTAAGGGCCTCGACTACCTGCGCTTCAAGTGTGTTGCAGCGTGTTCGAAAATACTGCTATTCCACATATGCCCAGTGTGTCAATGTACGAAAAGAAAATACACTCCAAACGATGTCGGAAGAATCGTTTCAAAGTAACGCGCCGATTAGAACAATCATTTCGGAGATCCTCAAAATAGCTAATAACAGCTTTTCCAACCTGTTATATGTGGAAAACTAGTCACGGGATTCGTGTGAAACTACTCTAGGAGCATGCAATGGACTTAACTTAAAACTTTCCACCAATAATAATATGGTGTGACTATTGAAGTGTCAGTAAGACGAGTGATGTACGATACCACTGCATGTAGTTTCATTGTCTTGTGGTAGAGGCGATACCGCACCTGATGAGCCGGTCAACATCGCCCTTCGCACCGTGCCTCACTCTAACATACGGCCAGTAGGCGGACGCCTTAAGGGCGCGGTTCACCTCAGTTTTCAACGTCTTTTTTTTTTATTTTGTACCAGCTATTTTTTTTTTATTTTAAACATAAATTGTGATTAAAACTTCCTCTTAGGAAATCTGTGTATCTCTCATAGTTTTTTGCGTAATGAGTCGTAAACGTCAAAATTTGGACTTTACGGTTTAAGTACGCCACTAAAACCAACTGACATTCCGAACTGAAAAATTCATAACATATAGCAATGTTTAGGCTATGATTTTACATATATATATATATATATATATATATATATATATATAAATATTTTTTTTTGTATTTTTAAAACATTTTTGATTTTTTTTTTTTTAATTTTCATTTCAAAATTCAGTATTTTTAATTACGTACAAAAGTATTTTATTTTTTGTTTTTATATATGTCAAATCATAGCCTACAACATTGTTATACACTGTGAATTTTGTCGGTTTGGTATGTCAGTTGGTTTTAATTGGCGTACTTAAAACCGTAAAGTGTAAATTTTGACGTTTACGACTCATTACGCGAAAACTATGAGATATACAAAAGTTTCCTAAGAGGAAGATTTTATCACAATTTATGTCTAAAATAAGAAAAATAATATCTGGTACAAATATAAAAATAAATAAAAACGTTTAAAACTGAGGTGAACCGCGCCCCGCCTACCTACGTGTTATAGGTTCAAAGAGGACGAAGCTATAAGGGCGATCTTGAAGGCACTTAAATGGTGACCATATAATTATATTGGTGGAAAGTCTGTTTCAAAGTTCATTGCACCCTTCTGTCTGAGATTCACATACATCCGGCTAGAACATTTTGAAGTAGGGCCTACGGCAGTCTGAAAAAGGAGTTTTTAGCTTAGGCTTGGAAACAGTGTTTTTAATTAACATGGTGTTGTAGCAATGATATTCCGACCTGGCCCGAAGTGCGTTTTCTTTTCTTGCGTTGGCACAATGGGTGCATGTGGAATTTTTCAAAAAGTAAAACGAATTCCCATGCAAATTATTGTAATAATACATTTAAAGCTGGCGAAAGATGGCGCACTTAAATGTACTGAATCAACAGAACGCATGATCGTTATACAGCACTCAACACGTTTCTCGCAACGACTTTCATGTCAATGCGCACTTGTGTTAATTAGAAAAGAGATGCTCCCTGCTTTACAGTAACTAATGACAGACAATCCAATTACCTCGCGACCCCCGAGAAGCATCGAGCAATTAGTGAAATTAATTCGCTGGAACAACCAGTCGGTTGACTCCAATTTCGTAGAGGTAATTAACGATGATTTACTGTCAAACACCGTTCATTTGCACCGATTTCCGTTTGTTTAATATCGCAATACGCAACTGCATGTCAGAATATCAGAGCCTGTCGTGTACCCTTTCTCTATTTTCACGCTTCCTTCGGTAAACAGTTAGCGTCCCACGTCTGGGCGGCAACACCCAGTTTCACACGCACAACATTTAAATTTAAAAAAAAAAATTGCTGAAAATAAAAAAAATAAAAAATTAAATATTTTTTAATACAAATAATTTTTATTCTTTATTTTTATGAGCATGACATTGTAGCCTCAAATGTCTTTATCCACTAAATTTTTTTTTTCATTTGGTATATAGGTTGGTTTTAGTGTAGTCGTTAAAACGGAAACCTGCAAAATAGACATTAACAAGCCATTACGCGGAAACTATAAGAGATAAAAAAATTTCATAAGAGCCAAATTTAGCCATATTTTGTGTCTAAAATAATAAGAAAAATATCTGGTACAAATAAAAAATAAAATAATGATGACGAAAATTGCGGCAGACCGCGCCCTTATGAGGTCTATGATTCGCCAGTTGAACCACAAGACAAATAAGAGTTAAAACAACCAATCACTACAGCCGGAACTTTTTTGGAGAAGAATTTTGTCCCAGTTTGTTTCAGTACCTTACGTGCATTTCTGTTTCATGGTCAGTGAGTGGGTGTTTTAACTATTACGTGTCTGGAGATTCTACTGGAAAATCAGTCACGTAGTTTCCAGTACCCTCACTGTGAATGGCACAGTCAACCGACAGACGTCACTTCACAAAGACATTCTACCAATAACCACGAGGCAGAGCTGTAGACGTGTTCGTAAGGCAATAAAACATACTGGGGGAAATTTATTTTGGTGATAATTTCGTAGCCCTACCAATCACTTACCAAGAAGTAAAGCTGTACATGTGCAAATGAAGCATTTAAATCAAATGGTGAAAGAATATTTCACGAATAACTAAATAACGTTTAAAAAAGTCATTGTTTCCGCAAGAACAGAGCCGTTAATGTACAAGAAACAACAACACAGCTGAAAAAGCGCATTATCCGCATGACGACGCCATCAGCTTCCATTGACGTGGAAGTGTTTTTTTTTTTTTTGTGAACGCTAGCACATGAGGACGTGAATGATGTATAATTGGCGTACACAATATGATGATTACTCAGCATGGCTTCCAGGCAAGGCTCACAGCGCAGTATTAGCATAGTCGCCCGGCCGGAACAATTGGTCTTTGTCACGAGGTACTCACTCTTCATGAGCTTCTATATAACCTCCGTGGTAAAAATAACCCTCCCCCCCCCCCCTCAATTACACGTCTACGTACGAGGGAGGTGGGAGGAATACTATTACATGGAACATAAACACACGTCCCTTCACGACTCGCCTATGAATCTACTAGCGAGAACATACGGTAAGGTCACAGAATATTTAGGAATAGAGAAATGAACTAACCAGTAGGACGGAAAACTTTAGTCCCACAGGCGAGCAACATGGCGGTAACATCCACCACCAATCAGAGTAGGGCAGCTGCTCTGTTAGCCGGCAGCCAGGCCAATAGGAAACCTGTAGTAAATTACAGCAATGCATTGAGCAATTTCTTCGGGATGTGACACTTCATTCTCTGCAATTAAGGTATCAAGTTTTACCTTTTTATTACTTTCGCAGTTTATCATAAAATATCATATATAACTTCGTGCACACCAGTGAAACAATTATCCTTTAAATTCCATACAGCGCCTTGGGACGGTCTACCGCAATATTCATTACCATGTTTTTATTTTTATATCTGTAGCGGTTTTAGCGCCTTGGGACGGTCTACCGCAATATTCATTACCATGTTTTTATTTTTATATCTGTAGCGGTTTTTTTCTCGTTTCAGACACAAAATATGACCAAATTTTCCTCTTGTAATTTTTTTTAATTAACATTGGTTTTGCGTAATGGCTCGTTAAAGCCAAAATTTGCTTGTTTCCATTTTAAAGACGACACTAAAACCCACTCACTTACCAAACTGGAAAAAAATTCACAGTGAATACCGATGTTGTAGGCTTCAAATTCAGCTATGTTTAAACACAAAATAAAATGTTTTGTATTTTTAAAACAGTTTTTTAGTTTTTAAAATGTTTATTTTAAGTTTTAGCATTTTTATTTAAATGCAAAAATTTTTTATTCTTTGTATTTATGGACGCGATGTCTTTAACCACCGTGATTTTTTTTTTTCAGTTTGGTATGTCGTTGGTTTTAGTGTAGTTCGTAAAACGGAAACATGCACATTTTAAGAAAACTATGAGAGATAAAAAATTTCACAAGAGCCAAATTTAGTCACATTTTGTATCTAAATTAAAAAAGGTAAGGTACAAATCAAAAATAAAGACATTGTGATAAAAAATTGCGGCAGACCGTGCTCTTAATACGTAACGGTGCCTGTAAGAATCATTGCGAGACCCGGATAAATTTCGTAAGTAAGTATAATTTTGAAATCTGTTGGCGAATGGCAAAATATAGACACACATGAATTCTTGTAATTGCGAGAATACGTTCTATAAAGTATGCAACTTCGTAATTTGCCACGACTTGTAGAACTACTGTTAAAGATGATGGGGTGTGGCGAAACACTTTTGTGACAACATTCCTTGAAAATGGTGCAGTTTCATGAAACATGTACGACAGAACGATGTATGTCGAACACAATGTAGCTGTCTGCAGACCAATAACAGGCAACAAATATTACAATATCGGGATTATTATTAGCTAAGTAAAATAGGGTAACAGCTACATGTACAAGAGAATGCCAGTAATGTTTAGATAATCTGAACGTACATTGAAACACAACAAACACTCTAGTTTTCCCGCGATAAATTATCTCTGTCCACATTAGACTATACAGGAAATAGTTTTACACTCTGACGCCCGTATGAACTCCATATGAACCAATTAAAATCCCCGGCTATTTTAATGTGTAGTTCTGATATGATGGTAAAATACCTTACCGCTGAACTACTAAAAATTGTAGTAGGCAACACAAATACTGAAATACAGTCAATAATTAAAAATATTGATCTTACTATGAGTACTTTAAACTGGTCTACTCATGTTGCTAATATAAGTAAAAAGGTTCTAGCAACTTTGCATCTACTAAAACGCCTTAAAAACCAGCTAACTGAGAACATTAAAAAAGTCTTGTGCAGGTACTAATTTTTCCCTTGTTCTATTACTGTGACATAGTGTACAATGATCTGACTAACGCACAACTAACCAGACTACAGAAATTACGAAATATTTGTATTCGTTTTATTTTCATCTAAAAACACGCGACCATATTTCTCCATATTACGACAAGCTATCATGGTTACGACTTGACAATAAACGCAAATTGCATAGCCTGCTGCTACTTAGAAAAGTACTTCGTAATAAAAGTCCGGAATATTTAGCTGATAAATTTAATTTCCTTCAGTCCCGTCACGATATCAGTACCCGTTCTAAATTAAATATGGTTTTACTAATACCAAGGCATAGAACCAGCAAATATTCAAAATCCTTTTCGGTGGCCACTGCGCGTGCTTGGAATGCACTCGATGAGAAAACAAGACAGCATGAGTCTGTTTTTTCATTTAAAAAATTTGCTAAACATTTTAAAAATTAATTCAATATGAACAGTGTATGACATTACACTTGACCCGTGTGTATGAGTGTGTGTTATACGTGTGCGAGTATGCATGTTAGCGTATATGTAAGTATGTGCATATGTGCGTGTGTGAAAGTAAATGTAATATTGTGTATTATCAGTCTTAGTTGATAGTGTAGCTTACTTCTTATGATCTTGAAAATGTACTATTGTTTTACTATGTAGTAATGTAATATCTTAAGTTCCCATAAGATTTGCTTACTATACTACATTTTTAATATTTCCCAGAGTCTCCCTGTGGGATTATTAGTTGAATTATAGCTTTAGTTCTTTTATTATTTTTTGTCTAGTCTAATACATCCAGATTATCTATCTTTCCTATTTATTTCATAATTGTTCATATATAAAGATTCCGTACTTAAAACACAATTTTGTATTATGTCTTAATTTAATATTAATCAGCAATAATTTATGTTCTAGGAAATAATACTCATGCTTATTGTAATTTTATATTTTATTTTCTTCTCTCATTATTCTTTTTGCAATGAACTTTTAATGTTCTGTTGTCTTTCATTTTTATTTTTTTTTCCAGTGGTTAAGTGTAAGACAAGGTGGTTACACCTTAACTTCGCCACTGTAAAAATAAGTCGCAAATAAATGAAAATAAATTAATCAATGTAAAATGCATAGATTTAAATTAGCAGGTACCTCTAAGCCAACATACGAAAGTATTCACGAGTGACCTATACTTCTGGGGCACAATTTCTGATGCTTAAATTCCATACATGTCATTGCAACGCAAGAAATTTAAGTTAAACGAATACTTCCGCCTGGGAAAAACTTGCTACCTAGATTTCTTTGTTTGACTATACCGACTCCTAAAAACCTGGAGATCGCAAATTATATTCTTGTCGTTAATCTACGTCCCGTGTTCTCTTCAATGAATGTTTTTTTTATAATATGGTTAGGGATGATGGTTTGTCGCGGGAAAACTTGACTGTATACTAGGTTTCAACGTACCTTCAGCTTATGAAAACATTACTGGCATTCTCTTGTACATGGAGATGTTGCGCCAGATCTAAGGACGCGGTCTTGTACTAAAGGTGACTATGATATCACGCAATCACACCGACCACAATTAACTACAGTTTTTTGAAGGGAGTGTTGGCATGAAACATTTTCGCGATATATCTTCACCTGTAAGTATAGCGGAACCTTGTACGATTATAAGTACGGACCGGAACCTTTCGCGAAAAACCTCTTTGTCCCACTTCATTTCAGTGCCTTACGTGCATAATGCAACTATGCCTCATAGTTAATAACAGAGTTGTTATTCATTTGACTGTGCCAATCAGAACACGGATAACTACACCACACGTCTGTGATTTGCTGGTAGAACCTCAAGACACGTGACACTTCAAACATCCAATCACAAACTAAGAATCAGAACTGCAAATGTAAAAGTAAGGCACTAAAACAAAGTGGGGAAAAATTATTTCCACGAAAAGTTCGTGATGCCAATATTAAAAATTATAAAAATTATATTTGTGGTAGAATATCAGCAGAGACCTGAAAAATTCGCGTTTTCTTTCAGGCGCAAGCTAGAATTCCAGCAACTGTAAGTTAGTGCTACTTTCACAATTGGTCATTCTCTTATCTGACACCACTTGGAAGTCGATGAGCCAATAATAGCGATGTAACTAAAAGCGGGCCCATTTCACTGTGTCAGCGAGCAGCTAATGGACCGCTGTTGTCTGCTTGAGTTCAGAGATTCTTGAAGACTAGCCTACAGGTCAGTCAACCCGTGAATTTTTCCGGTCTCTAAATATCAGACCTAGAGACACTGGAAAATCGCGGGAATAGATCTCTATTTGCTAGGCTCCAACATACTATATATAACACTGGATGTTTCGTATCGACATTGGCTATGGTTTATTTGTAGCATTGTTTCTCTCTACAACAAACCCAGTTAGAACTGTACAGCTTGGACACACAGCGTGTGTGGTTTGTCCCAGATCTATTCACACGTGTCACGGTTAATATAATACAGTTTATTGGAGACTATCTTAAATATTTTCGCGATTTTCCAGTGTCTCTAATCATACCTAATCGTTCTTGCAATATTGAAAATTCGCTTTTTATACGTAAACAATAAATAGCGTAAATTCAGAAGCTATAGTATTTTCTAATAAAAGAGTTAAATTTGTTGCTAGACTACAGGAATGTAAACGGAGTCCAGTGGACTAATACGAAAAGAACACAGACGTGTTAAATTTTGAATTCTAGACTGTCCTCAAAATAATGTTAAAAAATATGACTGTACGGGCCTTTCTAATTGTGGACCAAGAACAAGAGTTGTAAGAAGTAAGTCTGCATATATAGCTTGACCCACATTCCCTCTGCGCCTCAAGCAAATACATAACATGTTCCAGCGATACGTTATTTTCGTACAAGGTTAACTGCTAAAACAGTTCCAGACCAGACGTTCCAAAAATATCACATCCGCACGTGCGTAGTATCGCATATCTGACGCGACGGCGCGAGGGGCAAGGTGCTGCAGTCGTAATTAACAACAGGAAAAATTAAAATTACCTGAAAAACAGTATGGTAGTATAGTAATATTTCCTAACTTGTATGGTGTGAGATGGTGATTTAGCACGGAAAAATTACCTGTTTGCTAGTCTTCAACATAACATACCTGTATCTGATGTTCTTCTGTCGATATTGGCGCTGTTAATTAATATTTCAATATTTAGGGATCGGAAAATTTCGCAAATTAATTTCAGTAGACGTTAAGATTTCAACGTACTGTACACGTCAATTACTACCGCGATTGGAGCGCTTTTAATATAAAAGTCATCCTTGAATATTATTAACCAATAGCAGACCTGCATGTAAACACTCACAGACTGCTGCGCTATCTTGTCACATGTACAACTGTCCACTCAGTGTAGCAACAGACAATATACAAGTATCTGAGTACATAGTGTATACAGTACTATGCAGTCCAGCTAGCTGGGAGTTGAACTAACTACATAACTAGTCATTAACCACACATGACGCAGGTCGCTACGTTGTGGAACCAAAGATTCTGCGATGTTTCCACAATCGCTACACTCTAAAAAATTGTTTGTAAATTTACCAGACGTGCGTATAGGAATAATAAGCTGTTATGTCCGCCACAGTGTGCAGTATGTTGTAACTACGTGTATTGAATGTCAAAGAATTCAAACATAAACATGCCTTACTTGCATGAAACATAAAATCAACACTCTGCACAACAAAACCTACGTAAACGACTGTGAATTTGAATAAATGCGCAGAATGTTGTGTATGCCGTAAACGGAAGTTGAATGAAACATTTAAGATTTCTTCATACAATTTCGGCGGTGTTGAACGGATTGAATCCCGGTACCGGCAAAAAAAATGAAAAGAAAATTAATATTATTGACTAGGTGTTGTGTAATATGTAGATAACAATAATACGTCCAAACTATCAATATTAATTTAACAAAGATATTTTACACTATATTTGTCAAATAAATTAGCTGCACGTGTACAAATGCGGTAATTTTTCCTTACGTGTTAGCGTAGTTTTCTTCCCGAACTTGTAAGGGTACGTCACCTTTGTTTTCTCAGAGTTTTGTTGGGAAGAAATAGAAGGTATACCAACTACATACCAGTGTCTCGGCCTCAATTCTCAAGGGCCATATTCTGCGGTCAACATAACAATTTTTAAGCAATGTGGCTTGGATTGGCGTTCGCGTTCATATTTTTCTCCACTTTTACAACACACCTTACGACGAAGCACAATTCAGTCAGGTATTAATAGAAGAATGTCGCAAATATTATAATTGGCTTATGTATATTCCAAATACCTACGAGAACAAAGCGTATACATGTCTACATATATATATATACATATATATATATATACATATATATATATATATATATATATATATATATACATACATATATATACTACATTGATAGAGATGATGGTATATCGCGGGAAAAGTTGACTGTTTGATGGATTTCAATACACGCCCAGCTTACCAGAAGATTACTGGCTTTAGCTTGTACGTGGAGCTGTTGCCCTATTTGACTGAGCCAATATGAATCCCGATATTGTAATATTGGATGCCTGGTATTGGTCTGCAGACAGCTACGTTGTGTCAGTGTTTTCAAGGCTATCGTGGCACAAAACATTTTCGCGATATACCATCATCTCTATACATTGATTGTATTTCCACAATTTTTTTAAATTATTGTGAAAACTTTTCTTAGTGTCACTTAGTATCCCGCCAACTGTTACGAAATAAAACACAAACATAGAACGTTTTGAAGTCCATGCAGTCGTTAAAATAATAGTTACTTCGTATAGGTCTGTAAGTTCGTTTCAGTAAGAAGGATAGGGAAAAAAAATAATAGTTCAGATGTTTGAAGTCTGTAAGGAAATGAATCCTCGAATTAACCCGGTCTCTAAGCACGTAATAACGATATCACTTATCAAACATTATTCGCAGCAGCGTACGCCGAGGAACTGTTCTAAACAACCGTTTTACGAGAAAATGTGCGGACCTGGTGGTCGAGGGAGGAAGGGGAGGGGGGTCACAGACGGGAAAGAACTGCCATTTTCACCGGCACTTCAAATGCGAGGGAGAAATTCCTGCAGTGCTCTCGTGGACGGCATATTTCATAACTTACTGCCGGCTGTGATAGCAGTCCCGCCATTTAGTGGACGTTACAACTTTCCCCATCACGGCAACTTCACAGCGAAGTGCAGTTCTGCTAACAAAAGCGAGTAAGGTCGTTAACAAAAACCAGACTGTACCACGAGGTAATTAAACTGCTGCACGAGAATTCTGCCTTGAAAAAAAATGTCACGACAAAAATGTATTCCAGTTTTTAAGTGTTGTTCTTTACAATATTTGCCAGTGTTTCAATTAGCATTTACTTTACTAACTAGTCACGAAATCTAACTTAATATACTAAATAATGAAGCATTTTATAGTTTATAATTGAGGAGCAAACGTTCAAAACCAGTCATTTACACTTTACCGAAGTGTAGAGCAAAGTGAGAACCTCATATCTAGAGATGATGGTATATCAGGAAAATGTTTTGTGCCAACATACCCTTGAAAAAGCTCTAGTTTCTTATTCGTTGATGTACCTTTGCCACAACAGATGTCTGCAGACCAATAAGAGGTATCAAATATTACAATATGGGGATTCTCATTGGCTCAGTCAAATAGGGCAACAGCTCCACGTACAAGAGAAAGCCAGTAATGTTCTGGTAAGCTGAACATTTGTTGAAACCCAGCAAACAGTCAAGTTTTCCCGCGGTAAACACGATCTCTACTCACATCTCGTAATAGTTATTACGAAGAAACACGATTTTTACAATAGGATATTAATCCAGTTGGTTGCAGGTGACTTAAGAATCGTGTGTAACTCGTAATGTTATTTTCTTAATTTTTGTACATGTCTGGTTTGTAATGTTAGCTCCGGAATTACACATTCCAGTGGCGGCGGAATGGTCCAGACAAAACCGCACACGTACTATAAATAACTACTTCAAAACCCTTCAACGTCATTCAAAACAGCATTTTCTCGCAACTGTATTTGAGAATTGCAGGATAACAAAAAAAAAAAAAATTCATAACGTAACTAAATTACTTTAAATGTAAAATTGTTTTATTTACCAAGCCCAAATTAGTTGCATACAATTTCAGTTTTACCAGCTTCTACATAACACGAAACTAAAAGACGTTAAATTGAAAACCTAAAGTCTTCGTAGTTCCCATGCATTCAAAAGCCACATATTAAAAAATATTCAACAAACATTACCGCTCAGACAAGCTGTGAGCGCTAACGTACGATCTTCGACAACAGAGGTCCCAATATGACACTCGGCAGTTCTTAAACACTCAGAACTTTACTCTATGTACTCAAACAAAAGCTTTGTTAACTCAAGAAATATCAAAAATTAAAATTTTGAGCACCCACACAAGAACAACAAGAAAAATTAAATTTGTGGCAGCTACAAAATATTTTGTGGGTATTTACCCTGAAAAAATTTATTTTGTGGTAGTTACAAAAACATTTTTCGGGCATCACAAAAAATTTTTGATGACATCACTACAACACCACAGAATATTTAGGAATACAGAAGTGAAATAGCCGGTTGGACAGCGAACTCTGCCACACACGCCAGCAACATGGCTTCCCTGGCCAGCAACATGGCGGAGACACCTACAGCCAATCAGCGTAAGGCAGCTGCCCTGCTAGTCGGCAGCCAGGCCAATAGTAAACCTGCAGTAACATACAGGAACCAAACATACACGGGGCTGGTATCAACAACCTCGGGCTACCAATAAGCGGCCAAGTTCGTCCGTATCAAATATACCGCCACGTCATTTCACGTCTGTATTACTGTTTAGTCTGTGACACTGTGACCAATACAAAATTATTTTGTGGTTACTACAAAAATAATTTTGCAGGGAAAACTATCTATCTATATAATACATATATATACATATACATATATACATGCATGTATGCATTCATGCATACATACATACACACACACACATATATATATATATATAAAAGTCATGTGTGTGCAATGGTTGGCAACTGAATTGGTAGGCCTACAGAAAATTGCAAACTAATTTATATATATATATATATATATATATATATATATATATATATATATATATATATATATATATATATATATATATAT
>PNEQ01079331.1:0-23353 GCA_003012365.1 Medauroidea extradentata
TATATATATATATATATATATATATATATATATATATATATATATATATATATAAACGTCAGCTGATAAAATATCTACTCGGCAAAAAATCTCATCGAAATTTGTTGAGTAGTTCAGATTTTATTGACGATAGAGTGTTCCAGTCACCCGCTCGACATCCTACCTTTCCACACCCCTTAACATGGATATTGTTTCTAAAAGAAATAAAACCCTTTTTAAAGTACTATCCCTGACATTTTTCTCGGCTCGTAGAGTCTCATGTACAAAATAATAATAATATTAATAATAATAATAAAATGCGGCGTTTATTTGGTATAGCAACAAAGGCCAAGTGGAAATTAAACTTCATAAAATAGGCGAGCGAATTACTTAAATTACTTTACGGTACAATTAAAGCTTTCTAAAATACTCTTTTTCTTCGGCCTAAATCTTTAGCCACAGATATAAAATACGGACTTGTTTCTATAATTGGCACTTATAGTCAACTGAATGATTCCGTGACCCGAGTTAACTATTTCAAAATTAATATTTCGTTCAACTACCTGCTTTGAGCTGAGCAACAGTAAATTGTAACACAGCCTTTTCGAAATCACATATTCAGATTCACTGCACAGAGACTAATAAATAGAAGCACGATTTTATGGCGAAAATATTTTTGCAACATTTGGTTTCGATGCGTCATGTGCACACCTGCAGCTCTGCTTCATCGTCTGTGATTGGATGATTTTACTCTCACTTGGCTTGGCAAATTATAGACGTCCAGACTCACAATAATCTTATTCTGATTGGTGCAGTCAAATGAGAAACGTGTCTGAACAAAGACACGCTACCAATAACCTTGAAACAGAACTGCCGATGTGCGCGTGAGTCACTGAAACAAAGTGGGGCAAAAATCTTTTCGCGACAAAATCGTGGCTCTACTAATAAATAAAGAACAGGAAATATCGCGGTTTCGACGATATGATGCCGGCTGGATTCCATAGTCCTGTGCATGTTCTGTATTCAGGTACTTGTTCATTGGCTGTTGCGTCAGTGCATATCACCAGCTGTACGTTTGACAAGATGCAGGTGTGCTATTGGTTCACAGTCCTCGAGGATGAGTTCGGCAGTAAACAGCGACCAAACTGCTAACGTAAGTCGCGTTTACAGGTTTCGAAATATAGCGTCTCGTTAAACGTATTCGCAAAATTTCCGGTTTATGATAATAAATTGAAATAACAGTGCCTTTCTTGCTAATTGTAAAAATGTCAAAAAGTAGACGTAAAATCTTTCGTTTTCATTAAAATTTAATTAATTCTTTTCTGAACAGGAACCCCTCCCCCTTTTTATTTTTTTATATTTTTTTATTTTATTTTATTTTATTATTTTTTTTATTGAAAGATACGTGCAGTGGTAGTGAATGATTAACCAAAATATTTTGAAAATACGTCATTGCAGTACTACGTCGTTCCAGAAAACCAAGTAAATGAAATGAATGAATGCAATACGTATTTCCCACCTCTTGGCAGGGTCAGTCACGCTGTGGGAGGGAAGACGCCGAGGTTATGGTTGGGCCGGCTGCCCGATAGAGAGACAGGCCTGTCGCCCTCCGGCCTGAAGAATGGATGAGGTGAGGTGACATGGGCGTGGAGCGATGACGGAATGAGAAGGCAGGGGAAGTGTGGGAGTTTCCCGAGAAAACCCGCCGTGTATATGAATATTTGTCATATGAAGGTGTACACTTAGGTTTGTGTCGATGATGTTCACTCTAAACACTTTCGGTGGAACAATCTTCTAATAAGAAGCAGGGACGCGTCACACCTCATAAAACGATGATCAAATGGCACATATTTTAGGATGTCCATTTAGAAAAACTACGATTAACAACGCTAGGATTTGCTAACTTTACGAGTAACTATTTTGCTTGAGGGATACAGTTCTGATGAAATATTCATAACGCCGATGCTTTGTGCATGGTTATAATTTTTTGTTTATACTGACTTTCATAAACGTTTATAATTCAATAGTAGTTGCTTGCGTGTTTTTTATTTGTTTGAAGAGCATTATCGTGTGTGCAAGGCTGCCAATTAGAAGCGTTTTCTGAAAATACGAAGCAGGCGTTATCGAGTGCAAAAAATAAAACTTGCACTCTCAATCATTAGAAAACGAGAGAGATTAAGATAACGCGTTTATTTATCGGTTCGGTTATCGGTAACACAAATAAGAACAGTCAAATGTTTGCTAAAAATACGTAAATAATTAATGGCTACTTCTAAGGAGTCGTTATCATGTCGGAGCACCACAGTTCTGGCAGCACCTCTAGAGTTCCTGGAACGTGTTACTCAGTAGCGGAAAAGTTCACGGCGCCAGTGAAGTTGATCAACAGGCAGGATGTTATCATGCTGCATCGGTGTTGTAACGTGTAGATCGCTACGTCACGGTAAACAAAACACTCATCACTTGTTGAGGTCACGTGGGCACCAGAACATTCCTAGGAACACAGGAACACCGCACGTGCTGACAGAGGAAAGAGCCAAGGAAAGAGCGATAGTTTACACCCCCCCCCCCCACACACACACACACACACACATATATATATATATATATATATATATATATATATATAGAGAGAGAGAGAGAGAGAGAGAGAGAGAGAGTGTGTGTGTGTGTGTGTGTGTGTGTGTGAGTGAGTGAGAGAAAGATAGGAGGGGAGATACTGGGAAATTACTAGAGATAGGAAATTTCGCGAAAATATTTTTGCAGCACTTTGTTTCAGTGCCTTACGAGCGCACCTGCATCTCTGCTATGTGGTCAGAGATTGGATGCCGTAACATACAACGTCTGGAGGTTAAACCCGCAAATCACAGAGATGTGTCGCAGTTATCCGTGTACTGATTGGCAGTGTCAAATAAATAACGACTCTGCACAAAAACTCTCTGGCAATAGCCGTGAAGTTGAACTGACTGTAGGTGTGCACGTAAGGCACCAAAAATTCCCGTCGCTAGAAACTACGTACGATTATCTTTTGCTTCCGGACGAGATAGTGCACTACTTGGTCACAACTGGTAAACATTTTCACTCTCGCAGTATACATTTTCATATTCGCACTATAAGCGCGTCGCAAATGTTTCATTCTAAAACTACAAAACAGCTCTGTGAACTGCTAACTTAATTTGACAAAATACTTTCAGGTTTGGTGGATGGTGTACGAAAGGGTTGGGAAAAGGGGGGGGGGGGTGTAACTTCGGAATTCACAAGGTTCACAAATTTAATCTTGTGACAAAAAAGCTGTTTCTTGCAATCATGTTATACATAAATGATTAGCTTAAAAACATCCTTAACGTTTATTGTTCTCCGAGATGTCTTGCTGAGATATAGGCTACTGGGATCAGTTTGTGACTTAAATTCTAAAGGCACTCTGGAATATAGGTCAGATTTTGATACGCAGTCTAGGAGAAAACCGTGCTAACTGATGTATTAGTCAATTCTGTAGTAAATGTTGTAATAATGATTACCATAGTTTACTCTATTTTAGTTTCAAGTAAATTTTTCCGTGAATTTCTGATTCGTTTGTACTGTACATTTTCGCTTCTAGATTATAAATGTATTTGCGTTTTACACGATTCTTTTAAGTCAGATTTTTACCGCGCTGAAACTAAATTTGTAAGAAACGTAAAATTGTTGTATAGAAAGCGCCAGAAATTTGTCCCTGCTATAAAGTTTGAAACTGACTTGCCACTTTGCTAAAAGGAATAAACCATGATCTACAAGCTCTGTGGTGACCTGCTTGCTGTTATCGGTACGGAAGGAAGGCCACAAGTCAAGGGATTTTACGTTTAAGTTTGACTGAGGAGATTTCTTAGGAAAAACGTTGGATTTTTCCATTGTCAGTTAAAACCAAAGTCCTTCCCATGGGTGGAATCCGCTACCACATCCACGCCAACGATAATGAAATATTGTGTCCAGGGACGCGAGTCTTTCTTTTACGTTAGTGTTTTATCGGTTACCACAAAACGTAATCGGTACCGTCTTTACTATACCATTTATGTTCATTCATTTTTCGGAATGGCGTGATTTCCTACACTGGCTGCCTTCTTGATGTGACTGCAGATATGAAAGGAAACCACGCCCTAATTCGCAGGCATGAGTAAATGTTAGTAGAATGCTCAATATTTTTGATAGCGGTAAATTTTATCACTTGATGCCAACTTCAGAAAATTAATTACTTCTGCCCGTTACTGCGTAGACTGGCATGGAGAATTGGACAGTAACGTTGACAGTGTTCACGATATAAGGTTCCGTTTAACTTTATATTCGTATTAATTATAGTTAACCTTACGTTTAAATTTCAGATTTCCTTTCGGAAATAAATACTTTCAGATTCATGCAAACATTACTTTTTACAAGCGGAAAGATACAGTGTATATGTTTAAAAAAGAAACTGTGATTACTTTCGAAGTAATTGATTTAACTGCGAACCGATTACGTCAGATTTGCAGCAAGAACAGAACTGTTTTCAACAACTAATTCAGTGAAATGTTTCATTTTTAACAACAAGTTTTTATCTGACCCCGACCAACGAACGATTCCACCGAGTCTATCATGTTCGGCCATCTTCCATGAATTCTCGAGGAAGCGAGTTCCGGTCATAATCTGTTGTATTAGGGGTGCATTTTTATAGTAGTAATTTCTCATTAGAGGCGCTATTTATCCACGAATTCACCATATGTTTTCTTACTTTGCCATCCAACACAGTATATATAGCTAATGTGTTAAATTAGTTTAAAGAAAATTTTATTGGAATTTTCCAGCACAACGTATATCACTTTGGGCCTACTTGGGCCTACTTCTGTCAAATAATTTTTTTTTATAATTAATATTACTATAGTTTTCAAATAAATATTATCCTGTAATAATCTGGAAATCAATGCAATGGACGACTTGAAGTACACGCCCCCTGACGTCACACCGCAGGGGAAATACTGTGGGAAACAAAGCTTGTTTACAAACATGCTGATTTGTTAGTTGGCAGTTGCAGAAAGCAAAAATGTTGCGCATTCATAGATTTTCACGCAATGGTAAAAAATTTTAGTTTCAATTTCATGGTTAAGATACGCAAATACATAAGATTAATGTTTACCTGAAAAAGCGGCAAATTCCAAACAAATAATCAAGTTTCTTGACGTACATCTCATCCGGGACATGTGAAGCCAAACAGCTAAATGAAGGTTATGTTCGGCTGCGGTATCCATGGAGATAGCAATTGTATCCCACACCTGACTGAAGCTCCGCCTCTTTTCAAGTCGTCCATTGTTCGCAACGTGCAATGATCTCTAATGCAAGAGTCTTGTCAATCTCATATCACGGAATCAAACACGGGGGAAAATATATGGTGATAATGTTAATAGAAAAATTCGATTTAAAAAATATATATAAATTTAAAAATACATCTTTAATCATTTTTGACGTCAAATTAATTCCTGTAAAATTCAGTTTGTTTAGATATATAATAATTCACCACATGATATTAAGCGACGTCAATCTGGTGTCTAAACAATAGAAAACCAAGTAGTTTGATTTAATTAAAGAAATTAAGTTCCAAAGTCGATTTTCAGGGTAGCATTTCCCCCGTCATATTCACTTCACGGACAAATTGGAAACAGTTTTTCGACTTACTATTTCGTGAGCCATAACCACGCAAAATTAAAACACTCCACCCTGACACATTATGTACACAACTTAATAGAGCCCACGATTTTTGGTGAAAAGAATTCTGCAACAGTTTGTTTCAATGCCTAACGTGCACATCTGCAGCTGTGCTTCATGGTTATTGGCAGAATGTAGGCGTGGCTCATTTGACTGTGCCAACAGGAACAAGGTTACTGCGACACCACACGTCTGTGATTTGCGGGTGGAATCCTAAGAAGCTGAGAGCTAAAAACAGCCAATCACTGACCGTGAAGCAGAGCTGCATATGTGTACATACGGCACTGAAAAAAATTGTTGCAGAATCCTTTTCACCAAAAATCGTGGGCTCTACAAATTACGTTTTGAGGAGACTTTTTTTTTTCTGAGAGATAGGGCCTAGTTGAAGTACACTGCTGTAGTTACCATTCTAGTGTCTAGCAATTTGTTATGAGTATAGACGGGGAAAATTTGCGGGTTCACTGACATGTAGGCTAACCTGCAAGAACACGTGTATATTCAAGCAGACGTTATCTGCTCACACTGGTTGCTCGATGACGCAGTGATATAAGCCTGCGTTTAGTTGCTTCTGTACTATCGACTATGCGACTTACAACAAGTGTCAAATAAGTCATGGGCCAATTGCGAAAGTGGCACGAACTTACAGTTGCTGGAAGTATAGCTAGGGGCAAAAAAAAAAAAACGCGAATTTTTCAGGTCTCAGGTAATGGGAACCATCCCAAGGTCATTGGACGCTTAGAGCAGCATTTGGTCTGGTGTCTGTAGGCGGGCTGTAAATCACACACTTCTACACACATTTAATATTTAAAAATAATAACACGTACCATCTTAACTGACGAACGTAGAAAATATAAATTGCGCCAAACGTTTTGTTTACATTATTCGTGTATTTAAAACAAAAAGAGACTGCTAATAGTACTGTAATGAAATAAAATCTATACTAGGCAGATTGCAGTAGTCGAAATAACACGTAATGGAGATTTCAAAACCATGTTCTGCAAATGTCGAAAAACGTGAAAGCCACAAACTTTAGTCTGCTCCTTTTAAAACCGCAAGATCAGGTGATAATTTTCATAAATCAAGTTTATAAGCCACCGAACAATGTAGATATTTTCATACCCTTATATATATAACCTTTTTCTCAGTTTGCAGTCTTAGCTTTAATGCTGAAGAAGAAAATATTGACTATTCTTGTGACGCAGTTCCCAAATCTCTCTACATATATCCAACTCCCATAATCTAATTTCTGGATAGGAAAAAAAAGTGTTTGATTTCGTGCATTCAAGTGTCTTGGTAACTGTGCTCATTGTTTATGGTATGACGTGTGAAATGTGCCCCGTTAGTAAACTACACGTACTAAAAACCTACAGTTAGTAGCAGGTAGTGGCTACAATTTCTGACAGCCCTGCACATTGCTGTTTCCATGGTGGCAGCAACAGTTCACTCTGCCACGTATGGTATATGCACAAAAATACCCAGCTATTAAACTACTCTGTACATTAATAAGAACTGTTTTCTCGTGCAAGAAGTTTTTTACTTAGCTAGTATACCTGTCATTATTTTACTCCCTGGAACAAGCTCCCTGTAAATATTTAAAAAAATTGCACATCACTTCCTATTAAAATAAAGTTTGTTGAAATGAATGTCATCAACTGATAATGAAAGCTTTAAATAATTATTTTACGTTTACAGTTATTTGAGTTAAAATGTGTGGAAAATTACTATTTTTGTAAGTAATTATATTTATCTTATTATTTCACTATAGCTTTTGTTTTATTTATTTAATTTTTTATTCTTTTTTATGTATGTACATATGTTTGTATTTCTGAAAATAATAAGTTACTCTATTTAATGTGTTTAAGTGGTAGACAAGGCCATGCGGCCATACGTAAAGGCCTTATTATTAATATTACTACTATTATTATACCAAGTGGATAGCTTCTGACATAATTTTAATGCAAAGTACCTTCACTCAAACAAGTTATTCTCAGATTAATAGCCACAATCGTTCAAGAGATTTAATTTTTACTCTCCCCTTTTGAAAACGTATTGCGATTCTTCTAAAATATATTTTGTTTAGTGTTTATAAAAAAAAAAGCATTGTCTGTGGACACAAAAACATGCGCCGAGCTTCTACATCGGCCACTTGAACTGTAACTTTATCGTACATTTTTAGACTAATTGCGCACACTTCCTGCAAATTAGCGGGTTAACTGATAAATTGCGTCACACTTTCTGAGAAATTTTCAGCCTCGCTCTTACTTGTTTTTTCGTGCTAATTTTTCCTCGTTTTCAAAAAGGATAAGTACAACCTCTATTTGTATTCATGGAGTTCATAGAAGGAGAATTTAGTGTCCCTAGAATCGTAACAAATAATTACAAGTATTTATTAATTAACGCTGATATTTATCATATCACTAAATATTTTTATCAAGCATTCAAATGACCGGTAAACATTAACACAGCTACTTCCAGCCAAGGCGTGAAAATACCTATCATCTGTTATTTTTATCTGCCCTTTCCTGATGACAAAATTACGAAAACACCCAAACTGTTCATCTGTCACATTTTTTAAACTTGTCAGAGCTTAAGATTCCCTGCTGACAATATAGCTCAAAATGTATCGTAGTGCCCTGTTTCACTTTATAAGAACGACTTAAATCAAAACTATTCGGGCATAAGTTCTGGAAATAATTCTTTGTTTGGCTATTGTATTGCTACATATACTCTGCAATGGCAATGTTCTCAGTACGTAACCGTTTTATTTAAAAATGATACTAGCGATGCAATATAAGTAAACTTATTTCTGCTTTACTATCCTAATATAACACCGTCTAATCAGACACAGACTACAGATTAACTGTACCCTTATAGGCGTAGGTCAATTAACATCACATTTACTACACAGGAGAAATGGCCAAATGTCTTGTTTGTATATGACGAAACAAATGTGTACTTCATGCAACAAATATGTTATTACTTTGACCTGCAAGAATATAGATTTTAGTCTATGGAACCTTTTTACTGAGGGAGCCGCGGTTCACGCAGTGCCTAGAGCGCTCGCCTCCCACCAAGGCGATCTGGGCTCGATTACCGGCGGGGTAGGTCCCCGGATTTTCCCAAGTGGGAATCGTACCGGTCGTTGCCGCAGGCCGGTGCGTTTTCTCAGGAATCTCCCGCTTCTCCCACACCTTCATTCTTGCACTGCTCCCTACTTACGTCATGTCATCCCGGTTAAGTATTGGCCAAAAATCTTTTCATACTTTTCTTGAGTGAGCAAATTCAGCGTGACAGCAAAATATTTAATTGATTCACCTGATACATATTTGTTTGGCCACACACAAGGTTGCCTATGCCAAACGTTTTTCTCAGTGTACTGAGTATGTAACACTGTTACAGCTGCGGCCACATTGCGGTCACAGTCGCAACCGTAGTGAAAATGGAGGAAATGTCAACTACTACCAAGTTATAGTTAGCAACATATCTGAGTCCTATGTTTACTTCACATTTGTACGGCGGAATGATTATCGTCAGGCTAGATCTACTTAACGTCGGAGTTTATATCACAGACTCAGAATTAGAGTTATTTTAATAGTGAACTAAACATTATGTAAATAGCACATTATAACTGTATAGTCCAGGTATGATGACTTTTTTAAACACTCAACAATTTGTAATTAATTGTAACTGGCTAAATCAATGTCCCGTTCATATTCTTGGAAAGGAATTTAAAGAAATAAGAATGGAAATGAAGGTGATTCCTCCTCAAGCGATCCGAGGAGCCACGGTTGGTGCAGCGGCTAGGGCGCTCGCCTCCCGCCACGGTGACCCGGGTTCAACTCTCAGCGATGTCGTGCGGGAATCGTAATCACTTCGTATCACCTCTCACCGATACTGAAAACCTCTCTGTGAGGCACTGACCTAACTCTGGCGTGATCTCAGCTGTCAGCACATGTTATTTTATAGGGCTAGTTTTTTTGGTATTAGCCACGACGTAAATTACAACACAATCCTGAACAGGCAGGCTTCCGACCCAGTAAAACATGCGTTACTCAAATCGTAAATAGTTCACCGAAGAATGCTACACGTTCTGTATAGCTATTTGTGTCGGTTTTTGGGCTGTTGAGTCGCAAACTACGAATACTGAAAAGCCCGGAGTCACTCAGCATGCTGAATTATACTTCATTTTTTCTTATACAAATTTTGGAAAGACTTAGTTGAAAATATTTCAATAGGGACTTAGCTAAATAACCATACCTTTCATTACATACATTGTATATAAAATATTAAAATTAATTATGAAATAATTAAGCTGATTTAAAATTTACACGATACGAATTACCTCGCACCATGCAATAACGACTACATAATTCCTGGTACCGATTAAGTCCCATAATACGCACTTAATATTAAAACGAAATGTTTCTATAAATATAATTGCTAATAGTTCGCCATATCCATAAGTTGTATAAAAATTAATAATTTTAGTACGGTAAGTGACACAACGTCTTAGTCCGTGGGAAGGTTTAGCGTATTTTGGTCTCGTTAAACTATTACTAATATCATATCATCTGCAGCAAAACGCTGTAATGTTGGAATCTGGTGTGAACGGAGCAAAGAGAGAAACAGGATTTCTCAGGGTTGGTGTTTTAGTACAGGTCCTCTTTGTTTACAGATCGCGGTGATCAACCACTTGCTCCCTGTACCCGAGACGTCATGCTGACATATGTATTTATATACAACATGCTTATATTATGGGGGTTAAACACACTGTGTTTTTGTGGTATTCCGCAGTATTGTAAATGTAGCTAAGTGTTTTCATTCCATCACAATGTTTTAATTTTTTGGCTGTTTGCTATATTTTGAGCCATTTCACTCTTATACCTAGAGCCACTGATTTTTGGCGGGAAAAAGTTTTCATCAACTTGTTTCAGTCTCTTACGTACACATTTGTAGTTCTGCTTCATAGTTATTATTAGAGATGGTGAAATTTCGCAAATTCAATGACCTGCATGTTAGAATCAACTATCCTAGGCATACTCAGGCCCCGTCTATTCGTTCATTGTCTGCTGTTCCACTGAGTAGCAGCTAGTGGACAAATGGTCGGGAGTTGAGTATGCATGCGATATTTGATTCTAACATGCATTCTAACATGGCGAAATTTCGTCATCTGTAGTTACTAACAATGTGTTCTTGTGTAGATGTGTCGCTCATTTGACTTAGCCTATCAGAACAAGGTTACTGCGACACAACACGTCTGTGATTACAGTGTGTGATAAAATCCCGAGACGCTGAGAGCTACAAACATCCAATCGTTGATAATGAAGCAGAGCTGCAGGTGTGCACATATGGCATTAAGGGGCCTCCCTTGATATATGCTGTGTTTGTGTGTGTGAGGCAGGAGCGGTAAGGTTGCCATTGACCGACGTATGTAATGCATTATCGCTAGAGGTACGTAAATTTCGCAGATACATTCCAGGTCAGGTTGAACGCCAAAATGTATACTTCATTGTTATGTCTGTGACTTGCTGGCGGCTGTTACGAAACGCGTTTGACTACTGCCAATAGTAAATAAGGGAATAATGAGAAGTGCTATCGCTTGCTACCTACTTGTACGGTTATAAGCCAATAGATAATAGATTGTGGTCAGTGAGTGTATAGGACTGACAAGTCTAGGCTGCTGCCAGATGAATCCGCGAAATTTACGTACCTCTAAATCGCCTCTTCGCGCAAGCCCCCGAGCTGGCGTGCAGTGCTTTACTATGATCCTTTTTCCCAAGAAACTTTAATGGGTGACCACATTATTTTATTTGTGGGCAGTGTAGTTCAAAGTCTAAAGCTGGATTCACAACCACCACTTAGCGTACGTACGTATGTACGTGTAAAAGTAGAAACACCGATTGTACATGCTAGCATTCACATCCTCGCGTAGCGTGCGTACGTACTTAGTAGAGTTGATCAACTTTCTACTTCGTACGTACGTACGCTAAGTGGTGGTTGTTAATGCAGCACGTGCACTCGTAAGATTGAACTAAATATTAATTTATATTGAGAAATAATTTATCTTGTGGCCATACATTATTTAATTCGCTACGAAAAATAAAAATAAATTACGATCATTTATTACCGACATTTTGTAGTGAAATAAACATGTTCCGCGCATGTGTAGATTACAATTTGTTGTGAAACAAATCTCTAATACTTAACGTACATGCGTGTATTCGTACTACGTTAAGTGTGGTTGTGAATCCGGCTTTACGTTTGTTTCTATAGTTGTGTGTTTTTGAATCCGGTTGTTATTTTTCCATAAACGGCAGTATGGAAAACTCATTTTTGGCTATTTTGAGGGGCCCCAAAGTGATGTTTTTAATTAAAGTGCCGAATTTTTACAACTATAGCGACATAGTTTGAAGTGTGTCTTCTTTTCGTAGGGCCTAGATACGGAAATATATTTTGCGTTAAATAGTTTCGTCAAAAAAGGAACAGTCATAACTCGCTGCAACGCGTTTGAAGCGCAGGTAGGGAGACCCCTTAAAACAAGTTGGTGCAACATTATTAACAGAGGTATAATTTTTGTAAAACCAGAAAAAAACACAGCAAAGTTGCGTTTCCCTGCGAAGAGAGTCCCAAAGAAGAACAAGAAATAAATCTCCTATGTGTGACAACGCCAAACTGTCTGTAAGGATTATTTGTTGAGCTGTATGTGTAAGTTTCGTCTTGGACCCTACCTACGGGCGAGCGAGCTTATTTGCGGAAGTAGTTATCGACCTCGGCAAACTGAGTTGTAGCCACTCAAGATAGAAGATAGTCGTGAATGCTAAGTCAACAAACATATGAGGCAGTAAGACAGCACGACTAATGTTAATCTGAAACAGTATTTGTTGTATGTTCTTTGTAATGAAAAGCAATTAATTGAATACTAGCCGTTTACTGTCAGAATTGTAAAACTCAAGAATGTAAATTACCTCCAGTACTAATATATTTAGGGGAACAGTGAAGTGATGGTCGTTTACTTTTTAACATCAAGAACTGCTGAAAAAATAGAGTCAAATGTAAGCATGGCACTTCTCACAACACAATTTATAAATTAATTTGTTATTTACTTAATAATCAAATTCAGTTAATTTTGTTTTCTTTAATAAGTTGTTATAAACATGGCTTCAACTATTTAAAAAATATATTTAGTGATAATAGTAATTAGTTCATGGTACTGGTGCGTTTAAGTTATAGTTTCAAAAGCCCCATTGTTAAAAGACAAACAGGCTGAATAAATGCGTGAAGCAAAAAAAAAAAAAAAAAAACCTGCTGCATTAATGAGCAGAAAGAGTTACCTACATTACTCTGAAAATACAGTTTTCTGGCCACCACATAATACTTTGTCATGTTGGACCCCACCAAATTATTTTGTGATAACCACAACACATTTTCTGCTTCCCCCCTGTAAAATTTTGCAGTGACTACAAATAAAATCTTGTAACCGCTACAAAAAAAATTTGGTGAAGTCCATAATGACAAAACATTTTGTAACCACAACATCGTTTTTTTGTGTATATTTCCAAATTCGTGAAGTTCGTGCACAAGTTTGTAATAATCCAACAAATACTGTTACATTTACCAGTATTGCTTAAAAATAATCAGAATTATTACGAGTTTGATAATTAATTGTGTGTCATAAAAGCGCAGATACTTTTAGGATAGTCTGTACGTGCTTATATTATTACTTGGACTGAGTTTCCTACCTAAATTTTTCACTAGGATTAGGAGTGTCGACAATAGTAGAGGAGAAAATCGTAGCTTTCACTACGACGTTTACAAAGTTCGGGTAAATAAAAAGAAGCCAGCAGCGAGCAAACAACTTCAAATGCTACTCCAAACAGAAGTGCTCTCCTCATCGGACCTCACGGTAGTTATTATTTGCATGTTAAATGACTCAATAAACAGTCCGGAAATTTAGCCGAAGCAATATTATGAAAAACTACATTCTCGCTACGCTTGCCAATATCGCAACAGACCAAACTGGAAGTCGAATCTGATTTGTCACTAAACTTGAAGCAAACTGACTGGCAGAAATTGTTATTTAGACTACAACTGGCACTGACAAATGAAAATGGGACGTCAACTTGTGTTTTGCGTTAAATGGAAATATGCAAAAGCGTAAGCTTGTGGTTTTACCTGTATTCAATCACCCCACTGCAAGAATCTTTCAAAGAACCTACAAGGCTAGAGCTCAGAAAAAAACCCGGACGTTCGTTGAATAGGTGGCTGAGTGGACAGCACCTTACAGTTTTCTGAACGAAAATTTAAACAAGCGTTTCAAAATTGCTTTATCTCAAAATATAGTCTGATCACTGGATACTAACAAAATTCTGATAGCGACGTAGTAGGCCTATTATGTTCGCTACAGTCGAATACAGTAGGTATGTTGAGAGGGTGCGGTGGGCGAGGGGTCAGACCTCTCGCCCCTCACCAAGGCGATCCGGGTTCGATTCCCGGCGGGGTCAGCATGTGGGAATTGTGCCGGACGATGCCGTTAGTCGGTGAGTTTTCTCGGAGATCTCCCGTTTCTCCCCTACACATTCACATCATGTCTCCCCTCACTAGCGTGGACACTTGAAGTGTAATTGGTACAGCGGTATGACGAAAAGTCGGCATGTCGGTTGTGTAAGATGACGATGGGAAATTTGATAGGAACGTTAGTGTCGCTCTTGCTTTCTTGTTTTCGAGCTTCAGCCACGGTAAAATTCCTAAATGCGTTTTGATGTGTTTTAAATAACACCGTATACACAGTATATACCGCAGTACGGGTTAGGTCGAATGTAAACAGAAATACATAAGACGTCCAGTACTGGAATTCCCTGCAAATTAGACAAGGAAAAAAAACTCATTTAATATATCATCACTTACTCTGTGTTAAAACTGTCTTTATTTTCTCGCCTAACAACGTAAAATCACGTCTCCCTCTCCGTTTCGTTTTTTGGAACTGTGTAACAAGTATTTCGTCGGGTATTTTGCAAAATATACCGCAACACCGTGATACAATACAATATAACTGTTTATATATATATACACTACTTTACTTCGAAATATACTAGAACACTGTGTTACAATACAATTTAGCTGCAGTTTCTATGTAATGTACTCCTTATTTTGTAATTCCATTACTTCAAACAATGTGCATTCTCCCAACTATGTATCACCGCTTGCAGTAAACAAACGAGGCGGACGAGGCAGTAAACTACTAGTGACGTCACGGAGTGAAAATGCGCGACAATTTTCATTACGTCAAAACTTTTACAAAACTTATGTTTAACCAGTGGTACTTTGTTAATACGTTATAATAGTAGATTAAAAAATAAATTAAACAGCTTCTTACAAAAACTGTGCGTGCTACCTTGTCCAGGCAATACTATTGTCTAGGCCGGTGCATGTATGTATGTATATATATCTGTGACATCGTCTTAACACAACAAAGAACACAGCTTCAGTCTAGAGTACAGAAGAAAGCCAGCCACAGTGACATAACGCTTAGCTTTTGCTCTACATCACGTTAGAGCTGGTTACGTTTAAGTCAAGTTTGTCACGTTTTCAAGGTGAACTAGGCAAGTCTACGTTGGGTTGAACAGCTGGACGAAAGTTCTGTTGTAAAAAGCTCGGTGGAATTTTACCACGCCACAAGGGTACTGGCCAACGCTGGGGTTAAATGCAAAGCATTGGGTAAAACCAATAATAAATATCATTGCATTTACGTGGAATGAAATTCTCCTATGCCGACATTCTACCATATGTGGAACATGGTTAACCGCCTAGTTTCCTGGACAATGGTTTTTCAGATATATTTTGTAAAATAATTAGTTATTACTGAATACACGCTTTTCCGGGAGAATACAGTTGCTTTGTCTACCCCCCGACTCTTTTCTTTTTACCATCTCTATAGAAAGAAGAGAGGATGGGTTAGGACACACTTGTGTTTGCTTAGGCGTCTGGAATTATTGTGCTTTGGGCCCAGAATTACTCTGGTGGACTTTATGGGAATAAATACTATTTGAAATAAACTTAACGCTAAAATAATTATTTCTCATCTATGTTTACATACGAAGGTTAAACTAAATTCTTCGTTGACGTAGTATAAAGCCTATACTTTCAGCATTAGTATATTTTTTTTTCGAGGATAATAATAGTGTTGGAATTATCTTGACTGAGTTATTCTCGTCTATTATAACTCACTTACAATGACTCGACGCCATGACTTCTTTTTAAGCTATGACCGCCGTCTATCTCTTCCTCCTTCACGCACGAAGCTCGACTGAGTCAGGCCGGAGAAAAATATTTTGTCTGAGTAGTCCTTTTCGTGACTTTAAAACCAAAAAAAAAAAAAAAAAAAAAAAACCGTCTGACCAGTCAACTGGCCTCTTTTTCTTTCCCCGCTACAAATTCTCACCCCTATCTTCTTCCTAATCACGTTCTACTATGCCCAATCGAATTTGCCTTCTTAAAATCTACATGTTAAAATTTCTGTGTGAATAGGCTTTCTTGACAAATAACTAAAAGAAGATGGATCTTGAATATTTGTGAATTTGTATTACACATCTTTGATGGCAAAACGCCACGTGACTCTATGAACCTCTGTTGCCTAGAAGGCCTAAATTTTGTGGCGCGTTCATGTTGATCAGCTAACTAGTCATCCATTCTGTGTGTTCATGTAGCGGCTGTTCTTTTTAATTTAGGGTTGTGCGATATTTTCGAATTTAAGCTGGATGAGGTACAATACATTTTCTGCATTACAGCTTCCGTCATTGTTTCTTGTATAATGGAAATTCATATTCCAGGCATAATTTTTCAACTCCAGGTGAATAGAATAATTGTAATTACGGCATGTATCTTACGCTATATTTTGACCCCAGTTTAGGGTTTTCAAATTTCCATTGCACAGTAGTTTCCGTTGTCATTTAACCCTAAAGGCATGTTAATGGAATACTGAATTTCAGATTTAATTTAATTTTGTAGCATGTCCAAATTTATTATCAACAAACCTTTCGATCAGTTTTCCTGCTACTTATAAAAATTCAACTGAAATGTTTAGTCGCAATATATTCGTCCAGATAACCAGCAGTGGCACACATTTGTTAGAATTAAGGAATACAGGAATTTACGCACTGTAAAAAAAAACTTCCTAACATACAGAGGACGAGACGCTTATAGGCTGTTGAGGACAAACTGAGCACTGCTTCCAATTTTCTGTAAGCCATTATTCCTCCATTTTTACAATTTTTAATACGAAAACTTGCATGTAACTAAACGCTAGTGTAAACATTTCACAACTGTCAAAACTTTACTTCTATAACCCCACTATAGACATTTTATAATGTTGGGAAGTGTTCATTTTAAAGTGAACCGCCTATACAATGCTTCAGTTTGTAAATAGAGAAACTGTTGAGCATTGTTACTGTACAAGTCTTGTAACATCTGTTGACTTAAAGTGCATAGGAACGCAATCATTGACGTATGGGTAACAATCACACTATACCTACTTTCTTAACTCGCATATACATCGGCGTGGTAAATTTACAAATAGTTTTCACAATGCAGAATCATGCATTAAAATTTACTGTGGATTGCAGTGTTATTTGTTATCGAATCGTCATGGAACTGAATATTTATACTATGTTAGCTGATAATATGTTCGAGACCAGTAAATCTGGCGAGTTCATTAAACGAAAAGTTGGATTGCAAATACATGCACGTGTGAACTAATGTCGGTATTCGGTCGCTGTTATTTAACCACGCCTTGAGGATTCTGACCTAAGCAAATCTGCATAATTTCACTCCCTGACTCTGTGTACTCTAGACAACAGCTGCTCATTGGCTGTTCACTGACACAGTCATATCATACGATGTTGCTTGCGTTTAGGTGCTTCCTCTTTATTGGCTCAGCGTGCTTCAAGATTCAAGTATGTCAAGATCCAATTGCGAAAGACACGCCAACTTACATCTGTTTGTATTCTTGCTAGTTCTCAAAAGAGAACGTGAATTTGTCAGTTCCCTGCTCCCGAGTTACCTAGTCTGATATACAGCTGGCTACTCCATAGAACACGAGCCAATAAATAAGTAACTTAGTGCAGAATGTACACAGGACTATGGAGTATAGTCGGCAGATCGATCCAAATTTCTAGGTCTCTATTCTTTGTTAACAGTGTTGGCGTAAGTATGTTGTGGTGTAGCTTGCCGCCACGATGTTGGTCCTGTAAAAATTCATTATCTAATATTTATTCCAAACACTGTTCAGTCTTTATACATCGGATAACATGTCATTTCCTCAAATAAAAAAAATAAAAAAATAGGCACATAGTTTTTGCATTATCATTCATCAATTCACCGTTACGGTATAGCAAAAAAAAAAATAATTAACTTGCAGAAACAAGGTAATTCATATTCTTACTAAAGTACTACGTGCTATTTCAAGACACCTTTAGCGTTACAAAGGGGTACATTTTTGTAATTTTTTAAAAATTGATGAATATTAGTAAATTTTTGCATAACTTTGAGTTGTGGCTGTTATTGAAGTTTTCTAAACTAACTTCTGCCAAACACGTCATAAAATGCAGCGATATACTGACTTTCAGTTAGTAAAATTTTGATTTCATAAATTGATTATTTTTCTTAATTTTGGCTAGGCTACACCGCAATGACCTTTTGGGTCTTTGATGAGTCATTGTGAAAAAAACTGTGGGTCGTAATAGTTATAATTGAGGGGAAATAACATGTTTGATGCGTAAAAGTTGAACAGTGTTTGGCACCAATATAAAAATATAATTTATACTGGTCCAACGCCCTTAAAATGTTATGTAGGGTGTGAACTCGAGAGCAGGGTGTCACACCCCGGGAGGCAGACTTTCAACCTGGGAGCCCGTAGGCGGCTGGCGTTCCCTGAGAGATGACATTAAATGAAGACCTGCATTGGAGCAACAACGGAATGCAAGGGCGGGGGAACAGGAGAACTCCGAGAAAACCAACTGCAACGTCCGCCACGTTTCTCACATTGCAAAAAATCCGGGGGCCGACCCTTGCCGGGAATCGAACCCTGATCGCCGTGGAGAGAGGCGAGTGGTCTGACCTCTGCTTGCCGTTGCCGGGATGTGACGAGACACTGGCGAGCTGCTGTGACCCACCCCTAGACGAGGTTCAGTAAGGCGGCGAAGGTCACGAGAAGAACTGCAGACGCAACTGACTTGTAAACAAGCTGACGCCGCCGGATCATAAATGAGGACTCAAGACCTACATTGCGCGAATGTGAATATATATATTCAAACGAACCATACTGGCCTTAGATCAACTAGAAGCCCCATTTTTTTTTTTTTTTTTTTTTTTAAATCGGGAGCAGCGCACTAGGACGCTGTTAGACAGCCGTGTAAGGTACCGATTTTGGGCATTAGATGAGAAGGCGAAATTGTCAACTATAATCTTAAACGAGCTCATAACTTTACAAAATTCTAAAGTGTATTAAGGTTTTATCTGTTTTAGGGGTCTTCAAAAACATGTATCTAACAGGTGTCCTATAATTTCGAATACATGAAAGCATAGTTTAAATTTTATTTTATTGTGACGAAGATATTGTGAATTATTTTAGCAGCGTTGTTGTGTAAAAAATTATACACGGCGGGACACGCTTAAACACAGTTTATGCGCCACTTGTGGTAACTTTATACACTCGCCATTAATGATGTAGTAATGAAAGGTGCTGTATTCAGACATGGCTGTATGGCGTAAGACGTGCTACAACAATCCCGCCACTTCGCCCTGCACAATGCTAGCAGCATTCTTACCCCGCGTCCACCAGCGTCCCTCTATTTATTGTTGCATTTATTTCCCTTATGATTACGAAACTCTAGAGATCATATATCTACCACTCTAACAGCACTACAACGTTGCCTGCACGTTGCCTGCACGTTACACTGTAACATTGTGACGTTGCTACAACGTGCTGTGATGTGCCAGAAATGTGCAGAATAGGTGCAGGCAACGTGCCAATGTGCAATGTGACGTTGCCAGCACATTAATAGCACACATTCTGCACGTTGTTACAACGTGCTGTGATGTGCCAGATATGTGCAGAAAAGGTGCCAGCAACGTGCCAACGTCTCGTGCAGGCAACGTTGCAATGTGACGTTGCCAGCACATTAATAGCACACATCCTGCACGTTGCTACAACGTGCTGTGATGTGCCAGAAATGTGCAGAATAAGTGCCGGCAACGTGCCAACGTCTCGTGCAGGCAACGTTGCAATGTGACGTTTCCCGCATTTCGCCAGCATGTTGCCAGCGCCTTATTTCAATACTTCTAGGTTCATTTTTTTTATCTTCCATACACCTTTGCTCAAAGTGAAAATATTTACATCATCATCACTTAATGTAAGAATGATGACGAAATGAAGGTACGAAAAATTACCATCGTTTGTATTGAATTGATCATTTGTATGCACAATCACTGATATGAAAAGCATTCCAATATTAATGGTACTTAAATAAAATAAAATGCTTACCATCCCTGTCATAATTAAGCGAATACTAAACAGTTTTACAATGTGAAATGTTGTTTCCCAACTTTTAAGATTTTTATAATACAGTAAATGGGATACCACATTAGCTCATGTAAAATACAGAATTTTTGGATTATTTGTACATGTAAATATAAAATAATAGCCGTTATTCATGTATGGCATCTGTTGGTCAGAAATGAAATTAACTGGTATGGTGGAGAAAGTCAATTGTAACATTTCTGGCACGTGCAGGCAACGTGCTGCTAGGTTGCCTCGGCAAAGTTGCAGTTGTAACGTTTCTGGCACGTGCAGGCAACGTGCTGCTAGGTTTCCTCTGCAACGTTGCTACTGAAACATTCTGGCACGTGCAGGCAACGTGCTGCTAGGTTGCTTCGGCAACGTTGCAATTGTAACGTTTCTGGCACGTGCAGGCAACGTGCTGCTAGGTTTCCTCTGCAACGTTGCTACTGAAACATTTCTGGCACGTGCAGGCAACGTGCTGCTAGGTTGCCTCGGCAACCTTGCAATTGTAACGTTTCTGGCACGTGCAGGCAACGTGCTGCTAGGTTTCCTCTCTGCAACGTTGCTACTGAAACATTTCTGGCACGTGCAGGCAACGTGCTGCTAGGTTGCCTCGGCGACGTTGCAGTTGTAACGTTTCTGGCACATGTAGGCAACATGTTTATATAGTCTGTGACGAACTTAGCACATTGTAACGTTGTAGCAACGTTTCCAGCACCACCTGTGCTGTTAGGGCAGTTAAATAAAATAATTAGGAAATTACAAAAAAGAAGAAGAAAAACTTACATAATATGGAATATGTATAATCTCTATGTTACCTGAAGCCTGAAGACGGGAACAGATACCAGTTCCTGAAACTTCGCATCTGTTGTTGTCTTGAGAAGTCTGTTTTTTTTGTATGTTTCTTGTCTGTGTTTATTCTTGCCTGTGTTCACATCCATTCGTGTCTCTCATTATCTGTGCTGTCGTCGTCCTTAATCTATTTGGTGCCTTTTTCACACACCCCATTTTTGTTGGTTTTCATTATTTTTTCGTCTGTCTTTTGTTGTTGCTTGTGTCGTCTTTCTCCAGTCGACTACATTCCACTTAGGAATTAATTTTGTGTTGTTTTTATCTGTTTTTTTTTTGTCCTTGTGTCGTCTTCTGGGATACGATTAAACTCCTTTAAGGAATTATCGGTATGATTTATGTCTGTTGACTACAGTTTACTGGCATTTCTTCCTTTGTTTTTGTTCTATTGTGGGTTTTTCTGCAAAACGGCAACATTCGCCCGCAATGGCGATGTCAAAAAAACTGTTATGTTTATAATACGAACCCATTGCAAGAATCGTTCAAAGATCACAGGACAAAGACTACCAGGAAACACTACACGCCAGTTTAGCGCGCCAAGTATAGAGGCGATACTTTTCTTGTCGAGCGTGTCAATTTGACTCTTATCACTCTCCGGTCTCCGCGTCTCAAACACAGAAAATTACATCCGGTACTTGGGCCTCCTAAAGAACCATTCCGAAGACTGAATGGACGGAGCCGCTGCGAAATGGTTAGTTTCAACTCACGGGATTTTATTACCGCAGAGACTTACAGTGACACTGATATCGAAGGCTGTTAGTTGCGACAAAATTACTACTGTTATTTAAAGATATTTGCTAAATGAACTCTTTATTTATAATGTAGGCGACATAACCTCGTAAGATTATAACTTAGGTCCTTGATGTTTGAATTTAATTGGCGAATATCTTGGATGCTATTTAATACTGGCAGTAAATGTAAGCGCTAGAAATAAGGTATTAGTTTTCCTTGGAAACTGAACCCGCTGAATATATGCTATTGAGCTACTGACTTGTCCAAACTACGCAAGCAGCTTGACTGTCAAAGGTGAAATACGCTATCTGAAAGAGTTTTGTAAATTCGAAACTGGCCTGAACTAGATTCAGTAATGTCATTTCCTCAAGTCTGATAAAGATTTTTCTGCTGAAGTTTTTTTGGGGTGATTTTAATGTCATTAACTAATCAGTTTTGTTAAGAATCAGTGCAGTGAACTAAAAACATCGGCTGTTTTAAATAATTCAGTGTTAATTATATTTTTGATTAAAAATTTCAAACAGTCCAGAAGCAAAAACGTGCCTGCGGTTTCAAAGGAAACAATGGAAAAGTCAAAACCACACAGTAAATACTGGAAGTTCGTATATTCCATGGTGTGATAAATGTTTTGACCAAAACGGGGCTTATTTCGGTACCATTCGATCGTAGGTCCGAATAAGAATTGTCTTAGAGCGTGTTTCTTGATCTAAACTTAAGCAGCATTTACACGACGCAAGATTTAATTTTGTATGAGATTTTTCTCGTAAACTCTTCTGCTAACATATTCAAACAATGCTGTTCGAAAACATGACGCCATGCAATACATCTCGGAGCAAGGAGACTAATTGATGACCTATGCCGATGTTTAATTGTCGATTGCCTCTACCGATGTTTAAAAGACATTTATTTTAGCAAAAATATTCACATTTAGTTTTAAACCACTCTCTAACACGATAACAGTAATAGTTTTGTTACTTTATTTTATGTATAACTATGCTGTCATTTTTCTCGGTATGTAATATACATACATACACACAACATGTTGGTGGCTGATTTTTTTAATGTTATATGGCATGGCTCGCCACATTCCTGTTCGCACAGCTCAATTATTATTTACTCGCATCTTTATTGCAAGAATACAGTTGGTCACATGACCAGTGCAGAACGACCAACCAGTAGAATCTCGATAACGGTATCTCGTACAAGTTTGCATGTTTTTCGCGTCACGTAAAGGCTGTTTAGCTGCTTTAGACTTATTCCTACCTTTACAGCGTCTTATTGCATCTTATTTTCTTTGGATCACTTCAGATTATCTACATAAAATATTACCCTAATTGTGAGGCACCACGGGAAAAGGGACCTTAACTTATTACAGAGAGTTTTACAGGAGAGGCTAAAACAGCCAAATGGGCGGTTTTTTCACATTTTCTGTTTTGTACAGCAAACGCTACCTTGTGGCTTTCAGAACAACCTCATTGAGGATTTAGTTGAGAATGTTACTGCTAGGTGAGGTAAATATGTATTCTACGACAC
>PNEQ01079332.1:0-23350 GCA_003012365.1 Medauroidea extradentata
ACACACACAACCACACACACAACCACACACACAACCACACACACAACCACACACACAACCACACACACAACCACACACACAACCACACACACAACCACACACACAACCACACACACAACCACACACATACACATACACACATACACACATACACACATACACATACACACATACACATACACACACACACACCTATACGTACTTAACATCCTAACTGAGGACCTTGTCAGCAGATGTTATTTCGAGGACAGGGCTGGTGTAACCAGGAATGCAGTTACGAGGACTGCTACATAGACAAGCCAATCAGAGGACTCTTTAAACTGAGGACATTACGCATTAGCTTGAATATCACGGTGTATGCGAGGACGAAATGTTTTGTCCACAATCATAGGTATAACGGTAAATAGGAAAGTTCTGTGAAATATTGGAGGACTGGAAACTACCTGTATACGAGCCACAGATTTAGATATCTGAAATGCCTGCATTTCTTGAATATAAGCCAAAATTTCTAATTTTAAAACTATATTACGTGTTTATAAGTTCCTCTGCTTTTAGTAATTAATTTCAAGCAACGACGCACTATTAGAAAGTAAAAAAATATATATATTTACAATAAACCGATTTATAAATATTCGCGATTATAAGGACTTTAGAGAGTTTTGCAGCCCCAGGAAATGATTCGGTAAACCAGTATTTTTTTCGAATAAAAATAAACAGAATAAAGCACAATATCAAAATTAGTTGTGCCTAATATCATATAACAACTCCGCCATATTTACCATTGTGCTCGCGCTAGTAATAAAAGAATTAAACATAAATATACTGTTCACATTACAGAGTTTCTGCTTGATCGGTTGCGATGTCTTAATATATACTTATAATTCCTGGAAACCTGTTGAATCGTCCTGGAAGCTTGTAAACGTGTTAATTTTACAAATACACGATATGAATGAGTGACAAAATCGAATATAACAGTCCTCTACTCTGGCAAAGAAATACACAGACCTTGCAATATTTCGGTTATTGTGAAAAGCTGTGTAAATTAGATGTGCCACACCGATATGTCTACATATGTACTGTTTATTTCTCCTATTTCTTAATGATTTAAAACCTACCAAATCACAATATATGGTAGGCTTTTTAAAAAATTAACTAACTCAGGTTGCTATTTTAAGTATGAGACTGTTCTAGGATGGCAGTTAGAGTCCTTAAAATTAAAAAAGTAACTTGTTGAATGTGAGGTCTATAATTATTAATAGGTAGTCTAAAATGAGAGGACATTTGCACAAAATGACATGTGTTCTGTGAGGTAACCAGATGACAAAGTCTTCGGCAATACACAAATTATGTTTGTTGGTCTATGTTAGGCCTGCGTCTCTGGTAGATAATCAGAGGACATATACACAGAATTACATGTGTTCTGTGCAGTAACCAGAGGACTTGAAACAATTTGCAATACACAAATTATGTTTGTTGGTCTATGCGAGGACTGTGTCTCTGGTAGATAAACAGAGGACATATACACAGAATTACATGTGTTCTGTGCAGTAACCAGAGGACTTGAAACACTCGGCAATACACAAATTATGTTTGTTGGTCTATGCGAGGACTGTGTCTCTGGTAGATAATCAGAGGATATATAGTCAGAATTACATGTTGTGTGCAGTAACCAGAGGACTTGAAACACTCGGCAATACACAAATTATGTTTGTTGGTCTGTGCGAGGACTGTGTCTCTGGTAGATAATCAGAGGGCATATACACAGAATTACATGTGTTTTGTGCAGTAACAAGAGGACTTGAAACAATTGACAATACACAAATTATGTTTGTTGGTCTATGTGAGGACTGTGTCTTTGGTAGATAGAGGACATATACACAGAATTACATGTGTTCTGTGCAGTAACAAGAGGACTTGAAACACTCGGCATTACACAAATTATGTTTGTTGGTCTATGCGAGAACTGTGTCTCTGGTAGATAATCAGAGGACATATACACAGAATTACATGTGTTCTGTGCAGTAACCAGAGGACTTGAAACAATCGGCATTACACAAATTATGTTTGTTGGTCTATGCGAGGACTGTGTTTCTGGTTTTAAATTAATTATGGACGATAATAGTTTTTGTTAAAAAATGGGGACCATTCAACCTCTGTGTTCTCTGTTTTGGGGCGATGTCATCTATGGTAAGAATGTGTTTGCCTGGTGAAAAAAAAAATTATTTTACTAGGAAGGAGTCGTGAAGGCAATTTTTTTGTGAAACCTACCGAGAATTCTATATTTACGATGTACTTGTGGCAAGAGTTTTGCTTTACTTTTTATTTATTTGGTTTTTTTATTATGTCTAGCACGGTAATACAATTTTTTTATCTCTCAACCTGTGGTTAGTGTTGTAGTGGACCCAGTTTAGGTCATCTTGAACTATCTTATTAGGTTGAAGTTGTAGGCTTTTATCTCTGTCCTCAAAATAATTACCAGATAATAAGTTACAAAATTATGCGGATTTGCTTTATTAATACTAAATACACAAAGACCAATTTTTGCCATTAACATAGTGATAAAAAACTTAATCACTGAATACAATGTACATAGTTTTTGGCCCACTTTAGAAATATTTATTTTATTAATTATCTTTATTGAAAAACATTAAAAAATCACCAATATAAACTACATTTAGTAGAAATAATAGAACCTATTAAACATATATACACAAATCTGCCTCGTATAAGTATAATATAGTTTTATCAAGCGCAGGATACCAGAGAGTTATTTTAATAACTTGTACTCAACCACCTCACGACTTCAGAAACACACATTACTTTCAAAGGTTTGTAACTACATTGTTGTTAAGATTTAATAAGAAATTTATGTTAGCCTGTATTTTTATTCCTCAGTTTAAACAAATACACTAGATATTTATTAGAGTCTTCAGCTCAGTTGATAATAAAAAAATTAAGAATTAAGAACTATACAGTAAGCGATGATCGCGCACATGGAAAAAGCATTCTGTTTATTCTGGTTCACTTGTGATAGGTAGGTCAGACTGCCCATAAGTTCTCTGTATGGAACGTCGATCACTTTGTCTTCAACGATTTCCGGTCTGTCATCCATCGGAGAGGGCGGTCCTTTGCAGTCCTTCATGTTGAACTTCCCCAGCAATTTATCAATCAGCTTATGTTGCGAGAGTTCAATTGTGTCCTTGGCTATCTTTAATTCTGTCCCGATGAAGCACTGTAGGTTTCCCACATCTTTTGCGCTGAACTCTTCTGACAATATCTCTGCAAGTCGATTGATTAGCACTGTTTCTCCCATCACCAGGATATCATCCACCCAAATAATCAGCCATAAATTTTCTCCAACATACAAGCATACGTCAAAATGAGATCTTCTCACATTGTTTGTGGTCGCAAATGTGTTGAATCGTTGGTTCCAACACCTTGGAGACTCGCGGAGACCATATAGTGCCCGTTCGAGCTTCAGAACTTTCCTCCCCTGTTTAGTTCCCTTTGGTGGGTAGATGTATACCTCGGTATCCAGTGTCCCATTCAGAAACGCGATTGGTACATCCATCTGCTTGATACTCCATCCCTTTTGAAGTGAACATGACAAGGCAAGTCTGATCGTGGGCAATCTGGCTACTGGTGCGTACACCTGCTCACTTGTGTGTGTTTGAAAACCTTTTGCCACAAGCCTGGCCTTTTTCGTCCCGTCTGATTTGGTGTGAAACACCCATTTTGTTTCAATTGGTTTAATGTTCTCCGGTGGGTCCACTGCTATCCAAGTTTGGAATTTATTGTGAGCTTCTAGTTCTTTCTTAATAGCTTCTCTCCATTCTTCACTTTCTTGCACTGCTTCCTCATATGTTTGCGGGTCGTGCTAACTCGTTAGACAGTAGGCAGTGTAGAGTTCATAATCATCTAGATTCCTTGGTGTCACTATTCTTCTTTTTTTGTCTTGTGGGTGGTAGTGTACCATTCTTGTTCTCGAACCCATAGAATTCGTCCTAACTCTCTATAGTTGTAGGAATCTCTTCTGCATTTGTTATTGTTCTTCTTTCCTTGTTATTGTAGTTTTCCTTGTCTCTTTCAGTGTTTGCTATTTTCTCAGTGTTTGCCATTTCTTCAGTGTTTGCCATTTCCTCAGTGTTCGCCATTTCCTCAGTGTTCGCCATTTCCTCAGTGTTCGCCATTTCCTCAGTGTTCGCCATTTCCTCAGTGTTCGCCATTTCCCCAGTGTTAGCCATTTCTTTTTCTTTCCTGTTGCCACAACTCTCACTGTCACTTGCATCAGTCTTAGGTGCTGGTTTAGTGTCTTATCTGCTCCTCATATCTTACATTTGTCTCATCAAACATCACGTCTCTCGACACTTGTACATTTCCAGTCACTGTATCCCATACTCGATAACCATTAGGGCCATAGCCAACCATCCTCATCGATTAAGCCCTGGTCTCCAACTTGTCCTTCCTTGGAAATTTCATTGCCCATGCCTTGGTTCCGAAAATTCGCATCTTCGTGAGGTCAACATTTCCCAGAAAGAGAGTGGCTGGTATTTCCCATCCAGAGCTGCGGTGGGTGACCGGTTGAGCTGGTACGCTGCAGTGCGTATGGCCTCTCTCCATTGATATTTGGGTAGGTTGGTTTCTGCAAACATCGTTCTCACCTTGTCTAGCAGGGTCCTGTTAAGTCTTCCACTTACTCCATTCATTTGCAGGGAGTACGGAGCTGTATATTCCAACCGTATATCAAATAATAAAGCAAATCCGCATAATTTTGTAACTTATTATCTGGTAATTATTTTGAGGACAGAGATAAAAGCCTACAACTTCAACCTAATAAGATAGTTCAATATGACCTAAACTGGGTCCACTACAACACTAACCACAGGTTGAGAGATAAAAAAATTGTATTACCGTGCTAGACATAATAAAAAAACCAAATAAATAAAAGGTAAAGCAAAACTCTTGCTACAAGTACATCGTAAATATAGAATTCTCGGTATGTTTCACAAAAAATTGCCTTCATGACTCCTTCCTAGTAAAATAATATTTTTTTTTCACCAGGCAAACACGTTCTTACCATAGATGACATCGCCCCAAAACAGAGAACACAGAGGTTGAATGGTCCCCATTTTTAACAAAAACTATTATCGTCCATAATTAATTTAAAACCAGAAACACAGTCCTCGCATAGACCAACAAACATAATTTGTGTAATGCCGATTGTTTCAAGTCCTCTGGTTACTGCACAGAACACATGTAATTCTGTGTATATGTCCTCTGATTATCTACCAGAGACACAGTTCTCGCATAGACCAACAAACATAATTTGTGTAATGCCGAGTGTTTCAAGTCCTCTTGTTACTGCACAGAACACATGTAATTCTGTGTATATGTCCTCTGATTATCTACCAAAGACACAGTCCTCACATAGACCAACAAACATCATTTGTGTAATGCTGAGATATTTAAAGTCCTCTGGTTACTGCACAGAACACACGTAATTCTGTGTATATGTCATCTGATTATCTACCAGAGACACAGTCCTCGCATAGACCAACAAACTTAATTTGTGTATTGCCGATTGTTTCAAGTCCTCTGGTTACTGCACAGAACACATGTAATTCTGTGTATATGTCCTCTGATTATCTACCAGAGACACAGTCCTCGCATAGACCAACAAACACAATTTGTGTAATACCGAGTGTTTCAAGTCCTCTTGTTACTGCACAGAACACATGTAATTCTGTGTATATGTCCTCTATCTACCAAAGACAAAGTCCTCACATAGACCAACAAACATAATTTGTGTATTGTCGATTGTTTCAAGTCCTCTTGTTTGTTACTGCACAGAACACATGTAATTCTGTGCATATGTCCTCAGATTATCTACCAGAGACAACACTTATATGATAAACTCTGCCACGAAGCACGTCACCATCGTTTAATACCTGACAGAATGAGAGAGCTTGGTTGAATTCTGTTGGTACCAAAACAACACGACAGTTCAATAAATAAACTGAAAGACCTCCTGAGTGTTACACAATATCAAACCCTTAAAGAGTCAGTCCGGAAATAAAACGGTTTTAATGAAGAAACCTACACATTTGAAATACCCACTCCCGCTCTGAAGATCGGTCATAGCATCAAGAAATGTGCAGTGATCCTGAAAGGTCTCTTTATGGAGCAAAGTGACAAAGAGCAAGTTTGTGATATAGATGATTTCTTAGCTGTTTTTGATCTCAAATGGTCTGGAGACATGTCGATTAAAGCCCACCGCACACTGGAAGAGCAAAAATGGAATAAGCCGAAACGCATCCCTCTTGCAAATGATATAGCTGCCTTGAACAAATATATGTTAGAAAAAGATAGAGAACTTAATTTGAAATTGATGAATTCTCCGGAAAAAGCTGACTATGATAATCTAGCAGAAATATCACTTTGCAGAACACTTGTTTTAAATCGTAGACGAGCAGGTGAAGTTCAATTTATGAAGCTGTCGGAATTTCATAATGCACCAAGTTCAAATAAGGAAAGTGAAGTTTTTGAATCTCTCACTGAAACAGAGAAGATACTGGTGCGGACACTTAAAAGGGTGGAAATAAGAGGAAAAAAGGGAAGGAAAGTTCCTGTAATCCTTACCAAAGTTCTTCAAGACTCTATAAGTTTGCTCATTCAGAAACGTCATGCATGTGGAGTGAGTGAAGAAAACAAATACCTTTTCCCAGCCATTCATCAACACAGTGGCCATTTCACGGCAGATGTCGTCCTCAGAAAATTTGCCTATGCTTGTGGAGCAAAGAATCCTGAAAATATCACCTCAACTAAACTAAGAAAGCACATTGCCACAATGAGTCAACGACTCAATCTCCGTGAAAATGAAATTGAAGCTTTAGCTAAGTACACTGGGCATGATATTAGAATTCACCGCCATTATTATCGCTTATCAGAAGAAACCATTGATCTTGCAAAAGTAGGAAAACTTTTGATCAATATGGAGATAGGTGATTTTCTATCTATGAAAAACAAGAATTTAGACGAGATAGATGTGCAAGATGATGTATCTGAACTGGATGATGAAAGTGATGATGACATAGTTGAAGATGTCCAACCAAGCAGAACCAATGTACAAAAACGAAAGAGGACTTCAAAAAATGAAGAAAACAATACACCGAATAAAAAGAAGAAAATCACGAACCGAAGACCGTGGACTCCAGAAGAATGTGATGCTGTGAGATTATATTTTAAAAGGTTCATTAACTTGAAGCAGGTTCCAGGTAAAAAGGATATAGAAGAATTCCTTGTGAGAAACCCAAACAAAGTTAGCAACAGGCCGTGGAGAAATATAAAATATTTTGTCCATAATGATATCAAAAAATCAAAGCAAAATAAAGAAGGAGAAAGGTCAGGGAAAAGATGGAACCAAACAACGTATGTAGCCTCTGCATGTCAACATATCGGAGATCATCAACCTGGTCATTCGCATGCCTACCAGGCGTGGGGTAATTCAGTGTATCTAGGATATTGTTTATGATAAGTTACAGGAAGATGGTGGGGTGAAGGGAAGTCCTGGATGACGTGAAGCACGAAGTATTATCTACACCGAACACGAGAAGAGACTGACCGTCACCACATTGGACAGGCAGGGATCGACTCTGTACGACTAGGGAGGTTAGGCTCACCTTTGCCTGTGAAACCAATTTTTATATTATTTTCTGAGATTTTATGTTTAAAATTTAAAGGAAAACGCGTTAATTAGATATGTTTCTAATATATTTACTTTTTAAAAATTAAGCCATTTTAATTTGGTTTTGTGTTTTTCAATTAAAAACTACATTATTTTCTGATTTGAAAATACTCAGTGACTGAACCTACAAAATGTTTTAATGTTGAGAATCATTAAGGAAAGAAATGTGTTTGACTATAAAATTTGTTTTCTGTATTACCATTTAACTTGATTATAAAATGTTTTCTTTCATACCTTGCAATACTTTGAATTTTTTAAATTATGTGTTTGTATCAGGCGAATTACTGTACTAAGTGAACCAAATTGTTTTGGGTAAATGATTTTCCATTTGTGTGTAAATATTTGACTTTCATGATTGATTTATAGTTTTAAATATTGATAACAATGTTCTTATATAATTTGCATTTATTGGACATTTGTAACTTACGAATTATTTCTTGTACATACAATAGGACGTTTGTTATCGTGAATAAATCCATACGCTGTAGGTAATGTGTTTCTTAAGTTAACTATTGATTACACTAAGGTGAATTTAATTTGAGTGATTTTTTTATTTTCATATTTTAATCATACTTGAAACTTTTGTATGCAAGTCTTAAGTTGCTTGGTCATGTTAGGATTATGATTACTTATGCAAAATGGTGAGTTTAATATTTAGGATATTTTATTATACTAATGGTTTACTAAATGTGACACATTAAAAAATAATTTATAACTCAATAAAATGGCAAATTATTTACGAAATGTTTATTTTACTTTAAATAAAATAATTTAAAGTGAGATCCTTTCATAATTATTTATAATATAAATATCGTACGATTCAAATATGAGCTATAGATATTTAATTGAAGTACTTCAAGTCGTCAATTATCTAATATGGGAGAAAATAGAACAGCAATTATAGGTGTGTGCACATCCGCTAGGGTGCAGTGGTGAATGTTTGCTTCAGGTTGAAAGGAGGAATGACAATCGAAAATGCCGAATGGCGGAAAGGCGTTGTGTATGCATGGAGGTTTATCCCATTTTGAGTGAAATTCGTGTACGCATGTTGGTGTTATGTGGTGTTATCAGTCAAAAGTTCAAGTAATGTTTATGTCTCATGGTGAATATATATTAGTTGTTTGATGTGTAATATTACGTACGAGCTTATGTGACCATAAATACAACCAGAAGAAAGCTGTACTGTATTACTGGATGTGGAGATAAATGTCTATCCGACATTGTTTGCCAAAAAACTACGTTTTATATAACATATGGTTTAATATTCATTATGCCTAATGCTGTCTGTCTGGCTGGCATTGGTAAATGTAGGTGATAACTCTCTGGTATCCTGTGCTTGATAAAACTATATTATACTTATACGAGGCAGATTTGCATATTTATGTTTAATAGGTTCTATTATTTCTACTAAATGTAGTTTATATTGGTGATTTTTTAATGTTTTTCAATAAAGATAATTAATAAAATAAATATTTCTGAAGTGGGCCAAAAACTATGTACATTGTATTCAGTGATTAAGTTTTTATCACTATGTTAATGGCAAAAATTTGTCTTTGCATATTTCTTCAACTTTGTTGACAAGTACTCTCCCCCGTTGTCACATCGCACACGATTTGTACAATTCACACCAACCTGTGATTCCAAACGCCTAATACAGTCTATTAAATTCCCTGCATCTTCTGCTTTGGTCTTCAGAAGGTATACGACACAGAAGTGAGAGTGGTCATCCGTTATGGTCTGGTAAAATCTCTCACCATTATTTGTTGGAATGGCGATGGTTCCCCCTACATCTGTGTGAATTAGTTCTCCAATCTTCTGAGATCTGGGTAGAATAGTCCTCTGGAATGGTAGTCGATTGGCTTTCCCTTGCCTCTCATTCTGTCAGGTATTAAACGATGGTGACGTACTTCGTGGCAGAGTTTATCATATAAGTGTTGTCCAAACTGCAAAATCAATTCATCTTTTATAATTGTTCGGTAAACAGTATCTTCATTCATTTTTACAAGAATGTTCTTCCGAAAATTTTCTGTGGTTTTGTGTCTGTGCTTCTCTGTTTCGTCCGGGAATATTTTTCTTTCCATTTTTTTCCTACAATTCTTGAAGTACTTCGCTTGTTGAAATTTGGAGTAAAAGTTTGCACATGACTCACAAGGTAAGTATTTATCTGTGGCTGTTGGTGCATTAGGACGTTTTTTTGGCACAATACTTCCATTTCCAGTTTTTAAGACACTACAATTGTGTTGGAAAAGACAGCGGTATCTCAAATCATCAATAAGTTTTCTTCGAGTCTCGGATAATTTAGGAAATGCAAGGTAATTGATTACTTCTGGTTCATCACTATGCATAGTTTCAAGATGTCTGGGTAGTTTTGCGAACATTTGCTTGCAAAATATGCACATCTATTTCTTGTCCCACACCCTCTTTGACTTATTTCGCTCACTTTTTTTGGCCACGAGCACATTAGCTTCATGTACAGCACTGACAGAAGACACTTCAGCATTAGCTTCTTTTGAACACAGCAGCGAATTATCAACCATGTTACTGCAGTTATTTGTATAGTTGATTTCATTTACTTCGTGGTTGTATTCATTTTCATGGCACGAAATTTCTAGTGTTTGTATTTCTTGCGAAATAACTTCGTTTTCAGTTTCTCTGCCCTCATTTAAATTTGTACTGAAAACAGCAGGAGCATCAACAGTAACTAAGTCTGTATACATTGACTCATCCAGACTAGCATTGCATGAATCATATATTGGCGAGTCTGATTTCTCGTTGTGATCGATGCACCCTGCTAAATTTTCTTCGACTACGCATGTGTGATGGAAATGTTCATTTTCACCTTCATCGCTTTTGAGATTTGTAGAAGACGACATACTGTAATTTAAATCGTCTACAATGGGACCTTTTCTTACAATCTCTGAGCTTGCGAGATTTTCGTCGCTTCCTACATTTTTCTCTTCAATTACTGGTTGCAATATTGATTTTTCTATGTTTGCCTTTTCTGTGAGATCTCCAAGATCCCGGCGAGCACACATCTCTTTCTTGTCTGAAAAAAAATTCTCAGATAAATTTACAAAACTTCAGCATTTAATGCATATTACACGTTTCAAGTCTTTATTCGATCAATATTCGAACTTCAGATTATGACACCAGTGAAGTTTACTCCAATAGACATTAATTCCACTTGATGGTTTGAACTACTAGAACATCACATTTTATCTAAACTGCTCATCTAAGTGCATAGTTTCCCTATTAATAAAAATATTATGCAATACTTTGCATACTAATTGAACTTAAGCTTTCTTATTAAAATAGATTGCAAAAACTATGGCTTGCCTCAGAGTCCATAAAGCCTAAATACAATGTATTTAGTATATTGGACATTGGTTTGTGGAATCTAAGTTGAACGAAACTTATTGTAAGCTCACTGACCATTCCATGTGATGGTTCTACAAACATATTATTTAATGATTAAATATGTATTATTTGTATTTTACCCAACATACTTGACACTGTTCCTAAATTATTTAAGAATACACCTATCATAGTAGCGTACAATTCACTTCTATTATAAATATTAGAAATATAGTACTATTTCACGGCAACGAACGAAGCATCTTCGGCAAAATGAGGATATGCACAGTGTCGATAAATCAAAGAGTGCTTTATGTGCCTAGAATGAAAACATAATAGAAATAAGTTTTATATCAGCAATCGTGGGTACCATGGTCTATATATGTAACCATTCAGGCTTTTGACTAAATTATTTCTGCACAATTATGGACAATAAAAATAGATAGTGTTACAGAGACTAAATTTTTACTTCCAAAGTAAGTTAAAAAGTTAATTACGTTATACAACAGTTTAAACGCGAATTCGAAGGTAAAGGTAAGCCATCGGTAACAGAATTTTTAAAGCTATATTTTAGGAATATTTCATATTAGTAATTAAATAAATACATATTTATTACTTGAAAAATATTCTGTTTGTTTCTAGATCATTCCATTTAAAACCAATATAGTTTCTTGAATAAGATAAAATAGCACAGTACAAAAATCGTAAATGCCAATAACTGTGAGAAGAAGTCAAAAGCTGAACTTTTCAAATAATGTGTAGTCCCAACTCCTTAGCGGAAGATAATTCTTTAATAAGTTAATATGACAGCTTATGCCATTTAACCGAATTTATCTATAGGGTCAAAACGTGACAAGAACACGTAGATAAGATTTCGTCTTAAGTGTCCATGGGCTGGAGGCTGAGGGCTAAAAGTAGAGAGCATCCGATTACAATCAGGAAACTTCTGTTCGGTGTCAATCTTGGATGATAACTTGACCACTGCTGGATTTCGATGATGTTGACCTTAAGATGATCACCAAATGGAGATTCATTGCATTTATTTTGAGGCTTACATTAAAAACTATTAATGGTTTTTAAAATTTTATTAAGTAGTTTATACATTATTTTAATCTTTAAAAGAATTTTATATACTATTTTTTTAGTACTAACAGTAAGTAGTAAACAATTAATAACATTAAAATATTTTATTCCCTGTTCGATTAAACTATGTGGATTGCCATAATATGTTAAGTTTTTGAAAAAAAAAAAGTAGCTTACAACTGCTTACTAATGCTTCTACATGTATATGTGAACATATTTTTTCATGCTTAAAGACCCTGTCACACTGCCCAACTTTTTCATCAAACTGCCTCCAACAAGTTGGATCAAATAAAGTTGGAAGCACGTGACGTCGCAAAATCGCAAAAATGTCACAACGGCGGCCATGTTTGTTTTAAAAAGTTGGATGGCAGTCGTTTCCGTACAGTGTTCTCTTGGACGGGTTCGAAAATTTCTTGAATGTTGGATGGCTCAGCCAATCTGAATCGTGCGCTCTAAAAAATAGCGAGTCCATAACTTTTATTTCTGCACACTGTGGCTTTGAAACAGATATATTACTTTCTATTTATAAACCGATTCAATGTAATTTTATTTTATTGGTAGGTTGTGTGTGTGAGTGTGATTTGATTTAAAAATATGTTCTAATTACAGAATAAACAAAATGTGGATTATTATACATTACATTTTTATAAAAATTTATTCTTGTCAATTTATTTTGCAGTATTTTGCAATTAAAATGACAATATTATCAATTTATCCAACATAACCTATACTCAGGAAAGGCTAGACAATGTCCAATAAAATGTTTGACAGTGTGACAGCCCTTCAAACATATTTGACAGTAAGCGACCATCTTTATTTTGTGGAAATATTTGATGACTGTATTTCGTCCGATTTTTGTCTTCCAATTTTATTGTCAAATATAGTTGGAGACAAAAATTTGATAGTGTGACAGGGCCTTACAGCTATGAAATTTCGATGGCAAATGTAAATACTTTAACCAAACATGTGTAACAAAATGACTAAAACATGGCATACTTTTACATTTCAATTAATTTTGTAAACAATATTATTTTAGTTTGGTCAACAAATACACGAAACATAAGTACTAAGACAAACACGTGTAAAGACGGGATGAGTTTTAAAACAGCTCGCTGTGCAGCGCATCTATCTGGCGGGAAATAAATTAACTGTTTGGACTCTTGTTAGAAAGGTGGACTGCCTGACGTGACTAAAGCCGATATTACATGGTACCTGATTTCATAACAGCCTGTACAAGGTCTGCCATAGCGGCCGCCATCACAGACATGGTAGCAGATCACAGCCGTTTTACCCAGATATGCTAATAAAACATGTCATATGAACAAATATCGTAGGAGGGAAATATGGGAAAATTCAGCATTTTACCATTGTTAAAGTCGAGACATACTACTAGCGGCTTTTACTGATACTACACTCAAAATTGAAAATAGTGCGTTGTGCAAACGAGTAAAACGAACCTGGAATTTTGCTTTGTCTTAAGCGTATGTTACAAGAACAGTTTAAATATTTAATTATTAAATCAATAGCCAAACAGCAAGTAAAGCAAGTCTGTATCGTCATCTAAAATTTAAACTGCCTAACGAGAAATGTGCTATCGCAGATGGAACAGACCATTCTGTCGGCATTTACTGACACCAAACCCCATGTCTTGGGGTTTTGATATTTGCTATAAACCTTAGCAGAAACGGTAGCAGTTTCTATCCCGGACCAGTCACGTTGTAGTATTAGAACAGCGCACCATGCTGCATCTGGCGAAACCAAACTTACGGAGATCCGTTCTTGAAATTGCAGCAAAGAACGCTATCGATCGAACCTGTATTCCCTGCCGAAAAGCGCATTTAATAAAAAGATAGAAAACAAGCAAATGCAGACTTGATATAAAATTAAACTTTGCGATAGCAAGAATTTTAAGTAATATACCAAAAATAGTAAAAAAATTGGTAATTAAAAATCGAGAAAATTGCTACCTATTTCACGGAAATTTTATTAAGTACTGACCTCCATTCTTCTTTTTTTTCAGCCTTCTTCCTTGTTAGACGATAGAGTGCGAGCTTCGTAGACAATAGGCCCTGTGTTTGAATCTCATCTAGGTATGTCTTTTTTTCCTAGTTTTACATTACGCAAAGTTGTACTAGGTAGTAATTTTTAAACCACTAGAGTTTTTAAAAATATAATTCCTAGACACAAAAAAAGTTTTCCACCATTCCGACGAACATGATATTAAATTATTGTTGAAGTATAAAGTTTGTTTTTATTATAAATTCCAATACGTTTTTAAGAATCTAAGAAAACTGTTTTTCTTATGAATGAAAAAATTCCGTAAGAAATTATTTTCTGACAAGTAAACAACACTGAGCCAAATTACTATAAAAATGTTTTTGAACCACCCATATAAGTGGAATTATTTCAGATCGTTTTATCAGCTACGATGTCATATCTGATATACCCCGATTCTTACGAAACTACGTTCAATTATGCAGTAAAGACGAAAGGGGTTGTCATTTTGTAAAGTTCTTTGTGTAGATTACGAACATGCTAACCCGGAAACCGATCTCGGTAACTTTCATGCTGTTTTTAGTGAACAAAAATATTTTTTTTTTTTTAAATGGTTGTAAATAAGGAACCAATCGGGCAATAAAGTCGTGTTGGGTGTCATTTTCTTCCGATTTTGTGTAGATTATGAAATATTAATTAAGAAATTGAAATAGTCGTATTAATGACGTTCTTAATATGAAAAACATTAAAACTGATAACAAAAAATACTTACTAACGGAGCAGTAATAACGTGTTGGATATTTTTCCTTGAGTACACCAAACATGAAATAGAACTCGGTAGATTTCATGTAGTTTTAGATATAAAAATAAAATGTTGATAAGATGTAAAAGTAGTATCCATAGTATGCTTTGGGCTTAATTTTCTCCCATTTTTATGTTTATTTAATGTATAGCTACCATTTCGAAAATATAAATTAAGGGCTTTTTACAATTTCATTAAATAAAGGTAAACATGCTCTTCATAACTACATAGTAATTTGATTAGCTACTTATAAACAATTCACTCTATGAGATGTTCCATTTCCAGACAAGGTTCGTTCCAGATTGATAATGTTATCTGATATCATAAGAGCCACAAATCCTGGCCCTTCTGGAGGAGTAAAATCATATGGAATAGTGACTTATGAAAATCTGTTTGAAGCGCCTCAAAAGTATCCAGTCATTTAAAACACTATAGCTGACATCATGACCAACTATATTTATAAGCACAAAGGCATCGGAATTGTCGGTCAAATCTTTGATTACAGTTGGAGAACGTATACCTACAACACAGTATACCGAATCTTGTACTAACGGTAATTGTTGACATTTACCTCGATCACTTGATTGTGGTATCAACTCTTGTATTAATGGCATCAATTCTTTTTGAATTTACTGGCTTACTGTTTCAATGCACAAATCTTTGACCATTGGTGGCCTTGGTAATCGAGTTTGAATTTGATTAACTTTATTGCGTAACACCACACAAGCTTTCTGGCTAAGATCTTCAGAAGATTTGACATTCAGAACCAGTTTCAGCTTCTGTTGCAGCATATAGTTTTCAACAAGAGTCACCAATTTCAACGAAGTTGTGACTATAGTACAGTCTTGTGGCTTACATGAACAAATGTAAATGAATCGCCGATTTTATGTCTTAATTTACGAGCTAGGTTATTTTGATTGACATCTAACCACTCAACAACATTTGCAGAAAGTTCGTCATTCATAATAGAATGAAACTCAGTAAAAGGAACTTTCTCGCGGTTCATGACGTAAATTTTGACATAGTCTGAAAGGCTACATCTTACGAACAAATTTTCTTCTCTCTTTCTTTATGATGGAAATCGTTGTGACATGAATTGTGTTGCTGCTCTGTTTTATATGCTCATCTGTTGTTTTTTTTACCGTGCTATCAATATCGAAAGTAGACACTGTATGTAGAGAATCTCTTGTCGATGTTTTATGTACTTTGCGTTGTTCGGGAAGTGTAAATGATTATGCCAAACTATTTCTTTTCCTTGGTCTTTTCTCGGAACCCTTTTGTAATTTTATGGTGTCAGATTTTTCTTTCTGACACTTCTTTATACATATTTTTAATTTGTATATTTTTCTCTGAGCCATTCATGATCGGTGAATCTGGCTGGAAAGTATCGCCGAAATGGATCCCATCACCTCTAGCTTCTGATACCTCCTTTCATTCAAACCAAGACGCTGGATTCTTAGCCAAACAAAGCTTATCTTGACCTTCATTATTGTTTTCATCATATAACCCAGTTCTTTTTATTTCACCTGCCATTACTGATACTTATATCCGGACATTTATATGCAATTCTTCGCTCACATCATTAATATTAAATACAAAAAATTATATGACACTAATATTTATTACTTTGCAATTCGACACTCCTACTTACCATATGATTTAAAACAAACTCCATTACATGAAGAAAGTTATTTCTTCGACATACTTAAAATTACTGCTGTAATTTCGGCTGAATAAAGATTTTCTCCTGGTTGCATATGCAGTTTTATATGGAAGGTACATTTTTCCCTCTAAGTGTCACGGCCCTCTGGTTTTCGTATTATTAAGTGTGCATTAACTAGCAACGCTATCTAGTTTGGCTGTCGCGAATTTGCTGAACTTTAACTTGAAATCTTTTCGAGATATCTAATTAATACTTTCATCCAACGACGAAAGTTTTAACTACGTTTTTAGTGCTCGTATTTAAAAATTTCCTGTGGCCATTTCATTTCGAAGTTAAAATGTTTGGCAAACAAAAGGAATCCACCAAGTCGTTTTGCCTAAAAGTTTTTTCGCTTACCTTGTCTTTCCTAAAGTCGTTTTGCCTATAATCTTAGTATCTCAATTACATTCCGAAAAAGTCATTTTACCTAAAATAATTTCGTTTCATAACCATTTTGTCTAAAGTCGTTTTGCATAAAGTCTTTTCACCTAAAATGCAAGTATAAGTCTTGACACATGAAAAAGTAGTTTTGCCTTACATCATTTTGCCTCAAGCATTTTCGCCTAAAGTAGTTTTGCCTAAGTTTTAGTTTTAAGTTAAAAGTAGCACAGGTAGCTGCAGAAAGTGGACGTTCAAATGTATCACACTTGAAACAAGTAATATTTAGCTCAAGTAACACAGATTTTTTTTGCAAAATACTAAGTGAAATTGTACCAGCTAAATTTTGTGTTTAATGTAGTTTATCTTAAATCATAAGTATAGTAATGTTTGTTTATCAGAAATTAATACTGCAGTACAGTTTTCATTTTGTTTTACACACACTGAAAGAATTCAATTATATTTCTTCTCATATATTATTTGCTCAAACTGCATCATCGAAGATAGCTTTCAAAATTTAAACCTGAAGTTATGCGTTTTCAATGCACCACGGACTTGGTGGTGAGCTCTCCTAGAAATAAGGAATTGGGATTTTGACATATCAATTACTGGAACACGACAAACTCCTGATATTAAGCACTTTATTTTTAAATAATATTTGTAGTTCATTACAGTCGTATTTGTCAGTTACTTGATGAAAAATAAATTATATATGTAAAGTATAGTTATTATTGCATTTCATAAAAGCTTGAATGACTGAAGTATAAACATATATTATTCTTAATTTATAAAATGAAACAGCTTCCATAAGAGTTAAAAATGCCAAATTTTGATACATTTTAGGTTTACTTTTTAGTAGTTTTAAAGAAAAAATATGAACTAATGTATTTTCGAACGTTGGTAAAAATTATGTAATTTCCTCCATAAATTGACGTACACGTGAAAGTTAAAACGATTTTACATGACACAATTTATACTTAAATATTTTATCAATGAAATAAACAATATTTCTTGGCCAACTACTCAAAACTTTGGTTAATTAAAAAGGATGGTAAAATGGGGAAGGTTGCTCTGAAGCTAGATGAAGATGAATTACTTTTGGTTCGAACAGCAACCAACACACACGCTTGTTTAAATGTTTTTTTGCTTAAGTTAAGTTGACTGCCCAGATGAACGTATTTTTCACGCCCAAGACCTAGAAGCGCAGAAGCACTGAAAGGGTTTACACAATTAAAAACTTAAGCGGTAAGATGTAGACGTAAGCAATAATCCGGAATACTGTCCGAATTCAGCTAATATGAAAATAGTTTGAATTCCATGTTGCTTGCTGTATGTAAATATTCCTAAGGCCGAAAATAATACGAAAGCGAAGAAGTATATATACAGGTTGTTTCTGAAATACTTTTACAAACTTCGGGGGTAGGTTCCTGACACCAAAACAAGAAAAAAAGTTCTTATAAACATATATCCGAAAACCATTAGTATTTGAGTTATTAATGAAATTTAAATTCAACGTGTTGCAAGGTAGTTTTGTTATGTAAACAGTAATTGCATAAACGATATTGACTGCTAATGCTGTAATTTCTATCCTCTTAGCATTGGTGGAAGTGTCAACAACCAGTAAGTCACAGAAAAGTGTTCAAAAAGACATCCTCCTGCTTCCACACACAAGAGGTCATTCTAAATATGTACTGTGACTTTCTGGTTTGTGACACTTCCACCAATGCTAAGAGGATAGAAATTAAGGCATCAGCAGACAATAACGTTTATTCAATTATTGTATACATAATTACCTACCTTGCAACACATTGCACTAAACTGTTATTAATATCTGAAAAACTAATGGTTTTCGGACATATGTATATATTAACTTTTTTCTTGTTTTGGTGTCAAGAACCTACCCCCGAAGTTTGTAAAAGTATTTCAGAAACATCCTGTATATTATGGGATATGTTAACAAGACTAAAATATAGAATTTTACATTTAAAACATTTAAATTGCATAATACTTTCCTTTTCCTTTAAAAAAAAACCGAGTGAATTTCAAATGGCGCCATGTGACTGCCGAACTTCTCTGTGATTGTATAAACTTTGATTTTTACTGACGAACTGAAGCAGTAAACAATAACTTAAACATTTTCCCATCACGTTAGTTTCAATCAAGGCGTACACAATGTATAAGTCTTACTGCTTAAGTCTTCAATCTCAAGTTTTTGATTGAATAAATTCCTAAACAAAAAACCAATAACACACTTTTTTTTCTTGTTTCAGCTGTCAGGAGCATTTCACTGAAATTACGTGCAGTATTCTCGTCGATAGCTAGGGACCCCTGATTTTCGCGAAAATAATTTTTCCACAGTTTGTTTCAGTGTCTTACGTTCACATCTGCATTTCTGTTTCATGGCCAGTGATTGGATTATTAAACTCTCGCGAGTCTTGTGGGTCTGCCCACAAATCACAGACCTGTGTTGTTATAGTAACCTTTTTGTGATTGGCTCAGTCAAATGTGAGACGTCACTTAAAAAAGACACGCTACCCAGTAACCACGAAGTAGAACTGCAGATGTCCACATAAGGCACTGAAACAAACTGGGACAAAAATCTTTTCAGCATAAATTAAGAGTCCCTATCGATAGCACATCTTGACGTTCAGTGGTGAACCTGCCAGTTTGCCGTGATGTCGATCAAATTGTGTTGCACCTCGAATATTCAAAATTGAAATAAAAATGTAGTGAAAATGATTTTCTTTTCGTAACTTTTGATCGAGAGAAAATTTCTTCTGAGGAAAGTGGAGGACATTTAACATTGAAAAGGCACGACTCATATGTTTAACTTCTCACTTTTTGGACTTGAAATAACCAAGCACATTATGTATGATCAGAATGTAGGATTCAGGCCTAGTTATTTTAGAATAAATAATGTTAATTATTTATCATATTGGGATAGTGTGTATTATGATTACCTATATATAGTTTAAAATTAAAAATGTAAGAATCGTGTTTGACATTTCTCTCAAATTATATCATACACTTTTTTTTGTGCGTAAACTGCTCAGATTTTATTAAAGCATTTCACATTTCAAAATACCCAGAGAAGTAGCTAGTATATTTTGAAACGTATGAGACCGTCACAATACTATTCCCGACCGTAGGATTTCAAAGACACGCCAGAGTGATAGCAACGGAAAATGTAGTTATCATCAACACTACGAATATTGTGGAAGTTTATCTGAAATGGGATGGTCCCTGGTTGTTTCCAGTATTCCTTCCTTATATGTACGCGAGATACGGCGCTCCGACGAATCGAATAACTGGCAGACAAATCTCGAAATTCCAAGGAAACTGCCGTGTCTCTGTACATCGTCCAGTTGCGAGCTAATTAGTCTTGGGCTATTAAACTCATACTCACCCTAAAGATATCGGCTATTACGCGCATCCCGGCAGGGAGCCACAAGGTCACTTTAAGAGTAGCCACCGTCAACAAGGGGGGGGGAGGGTGTGTGGGGGTAATTGGTGACTCGTCGAGCACCAAGACGGGTGGCAGTGTCGGGGGTGGGGAATCCGCAGCCTGGCGCCTTGCCACAATAACAAGTCAGAGATGCCAACCTCATGGAGTGCCTATCAATAGTGAGCAGAATTTAACTATTCACCTATCCCCTGAAAAAAAAAGCAGGGGGTCCGGGGGCCCTTCCCCTTAAAAAATTGGATCATTTGGTGCAAAATGGTGCTATTTGCGCAGTTTTCGTGGAAAATATATTAACTTTAATTCAAGAATTTTTTTTTGAAATAGGACATCGCACAAAGTTGAAACAGTATCTGAACAAGCAATGTCTGCTAAACAAAGCCTTAAAAAAGGATGCGTTTTGAATCTATTTTACGATGCCTGAGACTGTTTCCTGAGACATGCTCTTCACAATTGCAGTGGTTTTAGTCCTTCTACACGAATATTTATCTGCGATTTTAGAGTCTGGAAACATAGCTTTAAACAACGGTCTTGCATGGTCCGCTGCCGATAATGGCAAATTGTGTTCAATCATAAACCGTGTAAAATAACACTGCACGAATGACACTCGTGTCATCAGACGCGGTGAAAAAAGATGTGAGTGGTTTGCATCGATCTCTAAGGTAACCATTTTCTTTGTGTTTTTTTGACGAGACATGACGTCTGCAATCATCGCGCCCGCCATGTTTAACTGAGAAATCACACTTTCAAATCTCGCAGAACATGTTGTTTAAAGAAGTATTTTGAGGACTGAAAGCATGGATACTCCTCCAATGTACGATCGTCGATACTGTTGATTTGGCTACCCTTTTGGTTTCTTCGAACTTGAAGGCTCGCACACTTCCACAGTTTTACGCTTCGACATTACGTGCTATAAGATTTTGCAAAAACCTGAGGAAAAATGATTCGTCGCGCACACGCGGAATCAAAACATAACCAATATGGCACACCGAAAGCACAGGATCCGGAAGATAACAAACGAGCATAACAAAGCAACACGACATAGAAATATAGAGTCGTTACTGGACACTTGAAATAAAATTGTACGAAATCGTGTTTCTACGACATTTCTTTCACGAGTGTGACATCAGGCATGCTTATATCTATGGAATCTCCAACACAACATACAGCGTTTGGCCGTGACGTCATGTAAACAAACTGAAAAACCCTAAAAAGCCTAAAATCCGTAGTTTTAACCTACCATCCGTATTGCTGTAGCCAAGAAACGAAAATCGTAGTAACTACGGAAAATCCGTTGTACTTATCATCTCTGATCCGAGCAAATAAAATATTGACACATAGTAAGCACTGAATGCATGCTCCGAAAAAACTGACCAAATACTCCAACCGAATAAAAGCTGGGCAGACATATTCAGGTTTGTTAGATTAAGAGGGGGTGTCACCCATACACTCGCCATGGAAAAAATACTAGTTTTGCGCATTTAATAGCTCAAAATATTAGCTAGATATGGAGTCGAAATTTTTTCTACAATAAATACACGTTGTGGACATTAGAGGTATAATTCAAACATTTATATTCAGTTCTGGACTTTGTCGCAAGAACACGCCTCGACGAGACGTGGTTCCCCACCACCAGCCGGTCATTTCCCCTTCGCTCCCGCAGAGCTTGAGCAGGCTGAAATGATGACGCACTGCCTGCAACTGCAAAGTACCGGTATTGTAGTCCCCTTTCCTTCCAGGCTAGACAAGGGTGGAAGAAGTACTAGGGGGATCTCTTCTTTCACGTTTGGACCACAGCTGTTTAGGGACAATAATAGGTTCCATATAAGAGTGCTTTTTTGTTTGCGTTTGTTATTCAAAATAATAGTTCATGACGACTGCATTCGAAACTCACCAAAACACTAAGTAGCTTGAAAGTCAATTTACGATAAAATAACAGTAAAAAAAAGTACCCGCTATATGTGTGTATACAAGATCAACATCACGCGAAATTTGGTTTAATTATTTGTATTACAGTATGCCTAATCGATTATATTTTTGAATAAGATATGAATTAATAGAACAATATATCCCAGCCAAGATTTAAACACGAGAATTTGGTATCTAAAAATCTGTACAGTTAGGACTATTACACCAGAACGTCTGAAATTAAGGCGAATTCTTTATTGCATTCCATTTCGTGAAAAATATTTATACGATATAGCTGTTTTACAATTGATTCTTATAGAAGTGTGACAAATATTTTCAATGTGATCCATTGAAATGGGCAAGCAATGGTTCTTCGAACAGTGACTAGAGTTACCAGACGTACAGCACAACGATGACTTCATGTAGCCTACTACTATATAGAAACTATAGCTTAAATGTTTGTAATGAGCCAACCGCGAAATATTCATTTTAATTCCGATTTACCACTTGTGTAAAAAAAAACTATAGTTACGTCCCTATCAAAAGTTTTAAGGGGAGTTTCAATTGCCTATCTCCACAATGTAAATTTTCATAAATTCATGTTCCTTTTTCTCAGAAACTTCTTGATGGATCAAGATGAAATTTGGTCACCATTATCTACATGAATAGGGTAGTACTTTAGCACAAGGATTTACATTTATTTTTCTTGTAAAAAAATATATAGTTTTTTTTTAATGTCATAAATTTAACATTTAAATGATCTAAAAAATATTTTTTTAAATGTAAAGTTTTGTGTTTAGAAAAATATCACTATGTTAAAACAATAAACATAGCTTGTATAACATGTGGTAAAATTTTGAGAATTTTAGGCCTGCTAGAAGCTGAGATAAAGGAACAAATGTCTTTAAAAAATGATTTCACAGA